>JAJSRW010000836.1:0-25991 GCA_022414725.1 Microglena sp. YARC | reverse complement strand
ATGCGCATAGGTCAAGATTATGTGCAAGAAAAAAAAAAAAAAAAAAGGCAATAATACAGATCAATATGTGGTTTTGCGTGCCATACATCAAGGCCGAGTTAGATATGTGCAAGACATACCATCTGTGTGCATGCCTACGAGGCTTACAACGGTCAAGTTAGGGTCGGTTTGGTGCAGACATACAACATATGCGTGCGTGCCATCCTAAGCGGCAGTCAAGAGTCATTGGATATGTGCATATTGGTGGCAAGTGCATACATAGGTAAGATATCTGTGTCAGCGAGGCGTAGGCCACTCTTGGTGCGTGCTATACAGGCAAGTGGTCAAGATATGCAGTCTGCAAGGCATACACAATGCGTGTGTGTGGCAAAGGTCATACACATTGTGTTGCCATACATCGTTTACAGTAATAAGGCCGAGTTAGAGTGACATACTCATGCGTGCGTGCCATGTGACATGCAAAACATCTGTGTGTGCGTTCTGTGTGCATCCTAATCTGTGTGTGTGCCATGCACAGAAGGTTCAAGGTAGGTGGCAAGTCATACACATCTGTGTGCGTGCCATGCAGCAAGGTCAAGATATGTGCAAGGCAATACACATGTGTGTGGCGTGCAGCTAAGGTCATGCAGCAAGTCAGCAAGATATGTGCGCAAGGCTATGCCAACACAGATCGGTGCATAAATTATGTGCGTGCCATGCAGCAAGGTCAAGATATGTGCGAGGCATACACATCTTGTGCGTGCGTGCAAGGTCCATGGCCATCTTGTTTGTGCGTGGCAGCAAGGTCAAGATATGTGCAAGGCATACACATCTGTAGTGCGTGCCATACAACAAGGCCGAGTTAGGTGGCAAGAGATAACACATCTGTGTGTGTGGCATCCTAATTCTGTGTGCCGTGCAGCACGGTCAAGGTAGGTGCAAGCACATACATCATATGTGTGCGTGCCATGCAGCAAGGTCAAGATATGTGCAAGGCATACACAATCTGTGTGCGTGCCATACAATCAAGGCCAAGTTAGGTGGCAAGACATACACATCTGTGTGCATCCTAAGCAAGAGCAGCACGGTCAAAGGGGTAGATGCAAGTCGCATACACATCTGTGTGCGTGCCATGGCAGCAAGGTCCAAGATATGTGCAAGGCATCACAATTGAGTGTGCCATACATCAAGGCCGAGTTAGGCGCAAGACATAAAAATCAGTGTGCATCCTAAGCAGCACGGTCAAGGTAGGTGCAAGACATACACATATGCGTGCGTGCATGCAGCAAGGTCAAGATATGTGCAAGGCATACACATCTGTGTGCGTGTCCATGCAGCAAGGTCAAGATATGCGCAAGGCAATACATCGGTGTGCGTGCCATGCAGCAAGGTCAAGATATGTGCGAGGCATATACACATCTGTGTGCGTGCCATAATACACAATAGATATGTGCAAGGCATACACATCTGTGTGCACATGAGAACAAGGCGAGTTAGGTGCAAGACATACACATCTGTGTGCATCCTAAAGCAGGCACGGTCAAGGTAGGTGCAAGTCGGCACATCTGTGTGCGTGCCATGCAGGCAAGGTGCCAAGATAACAATGCAATGCAAGCATACACAATGCGGTGGCAGAGGGACATAAAAAAGGCCGATGGTTAGTGCTGCAAGAGGCATACATCTGTGTGCATCCATAAGCAGCACGGTCATTCAAGTGAAGACATATATGCGTGCGTGCAAGCAGGCTACACATACATCTGTGTGCGAATCCATGCAGCAAGGTCAAGATATGGCGTGCAGCCATACACATCTGATGTGTGTGTGCAAGCCACAAGGCCGAGTGCATCCTAAGCAGCAGGGTCAATAGGTGCGATATTGTGTGCGTGCATGCAGCAAGGTCAAGATATCGTGCGAGGCATACACATGCCATGCAGCAAGGTAGAGTGTATACACAACAGCCAGGTGCAACATATCTGTGTGTGTGCGTGCCATGCAGCAAGGTCAAGATATGTGCGAGGCATACACATCTGTGTGCGTGCCATGCAGCAAGGTCAAGATATGTGCACGAGGCATACACATCTATGTGCGTGCCATGCAGGGCAAGGTCAAGATGCCATGTGCGAGGCATACACATCTATGTGCGTGCCATGCAGCAAGGTCAAGATATTGTGCATAACATCTGTGTGCGTGCAATGCAGCAAGGTCAAGATGCGAATACACATCTGTGTGCGTGCCATGCCAGCAAGGTCAAGATATGTGCAAGGCATACACATCTGTGTGCGTGCCATGCAGCAAGGTCAAGATATGTGCGAGGCATACACATGCCATGCAGCAAGGTCAAGATAGGTGCAAGGCATACACATCTGTGTGCGTGATGTCAAAAGATATGTGGAGGCATACACATCTGTGTGCGTGCCATGCAGCAAGGTCAAGATATGTGCGAGGCATACACATGGTGCGTGCCATGCAGCAAGGTCAAGATATGTGCGAGGCATACACATCTGTGTGCGTGCCATGCAGCAAGGTCAAGATATGTGCAAGGCATACACATCTGTGTGCGTGCCATGCAGCAAGGTCAAGCATACACATCTGTGTGCGTGCATGCATACACATCTCTGTGCCATGCAGGCAAGGTCAAGATAGTGCGTGCCATAGGTCAAGATAGGCATACACATCTGTGTGCGTGCCATGCAGCAAGGCCAAGTTAGGTGCAAGACATACACATCTGTGTGCATCCTAAGCAGCACGGTCAGGTTAGGTTCAAGACATACACATATGCGTGCGTGCCATGCAGCAAGGGCAAGATATGGGCAAGGCATACACATCTGAGTGTGCCATAAAACAAGGCCGAGTTAGGCGCAAGACATAAACATCTGTGTGCATCCTAAGCAGCACGGTCAAGGTAGGTGCAAGACATACACATATGCGTGCGTGCCATGCAGCAAGGTCAAGATATGTGCAAGGCATACACATCTGTGTGCGTGCCATGCAGCAAGGTCAAGATATGTGCAAGGCATACACATCTGTGTGCGTGCCATGCAGCAAGGTCAAGATATGTGCGAGGCATACACATCGGTGTGCGTGCCATGCAGCAAGGTCAAGATTGTGCGAGGCATACACATCTGATGTGCCTTGCAGCAAGGTCAAGATGTGTGCGAGGCATACACATCTGTGTGCGTGCCATGCAGCAAGGTCAGGTGCATACACATCTATGTGCGTGCCATGCAGCAAGGTCAAGATATGTGCGAGGCATACACATCTGTGTGCGTGCCATGCAGCAAGGTCAAGATATGTGCGAGGCATACACATCTATGTGCGTGCCATGCAGCAAGGTCAAGATATGTGCGAGGCATACACATCTGTGTGCGTGCCATGCAGCAAGGTCAAGATATGTGCAAGGCATACACATCTGAGTGTGCCATAAAACAAGGCCGAGTTAGGCGCAAGACATAAAAATCTGTGTGCATCCTAAGCAGCACGGTCAAGGTAGGTGCAAGACATACACATATGCGTGCGTGCCATGCAGCAAGGTCAAGATATGTGCAAGGCATACACATCTGTGTGCGTGCCATGCAGCAAGGTCAAGATATGCGCAAGGCATACAAATCTGTGTGCGTGCCATGCAGCAAGGTCAAGATATGTGCGAGGCATACACATCTGTGTGCGTGCCATGCAGCAAGGTCAAGATATGTGCAAGGCATACACATCTGAGTGTGCCATAAAACAAGGCCGAGTTAGGCGCAAGACATAAACATCTGTGTGCATCCTAAGCAGCACGGTCAAGGTAGGTGCAAGACATACACATATGCGTGCGTGCCATGCAGCAAGGTCAAGATATGTGCAAGGCATACACATCTGTGTGCGTGCCATACAACAAGGCCAAGTTAGGTGCAAGACATACACATCTGTGTGCATCCTAAGCAGCACGGTCAAGGTAGGTGCAAGTCGCACACATCTGTGTGCGTGCCATGCAGCAAGGTCCAGATATGTGCAAGGCATACACAATTGTGTGTGCCATACATCAAGGCCGAGTTAGGTGCAAGACATAAACATCTGTGTGCATCCTAAGCAGCACGGTCAAGGTAGGTGCAAGACATACACATATGCGTGCGTGCCATGCAGCAAGGTCAAGATATGTGCAAGGCATACACATCTGTGTGCGTGCCATGCAGCAAGGTCAAGATATGCGCAAGGCATACACATCTGTGTGCGTGCCATGCAGCAAGGTCAAGATATGTGCGAGGCATACACATCTGTGTGCGTGCCATCCAGCAAGGGCAAGATATGTGCAAGGCATACACATCTGTGTGCGTGCCATAAAACAAGGCCGAGTTAGGCGCAAGACATAAACATCTGTGTGCATCCTAAGCAGCACGGTCAAGGTAGGTGCAAGACATACACATATGCGTGCGTGCCATGCAGCAAGGTCAAGATATGTGCAAGGCATACACATCTGTGTGCGTGCCATGCAGCAAGGTCAAGATATGCGCAAGGCATACAAATCTGTGTGCGTGCCATGCAGCAAGGTCAAGATATGTGCGAGGCATACACATCTGTGTGCGTGCCATGCAGCAAGGTCAAGATATGTGCAAGGCATACACATCTGAGTGTGCCATAAAACAAGGCCGAGTTAGGCGCAAGACATAAACATCTGTGTGCATCCTAAGCAGCACGGTCAAGGTAGGTGCAAGACATACACATATGCGTGCGTGCCATGCAGCAAGGTCAAGATATGTGCAAGGCATACACATCTGTGTGCGTGCCATGCAGCAAGGTCAAGATAGGTGCGAGGCATACACATCTGTGTGCGTGCCATGCAGCAAGGTCAAGATATGTGCGAGGCATACACATCTGTGTGCGTGCCATGCAGCAAGGTCAAGATATGTGCAAGGCATACACATCTGTGTGCGTGCCATGCAGCAAGGTCAAGATATGTGCGAGGCATACACATCTGTGTGCGTGCCATGCAGCAAGGTCAAGATATGTGCGAGGCATACACATCTGTGTGCGTACCATGCAGCAAAGGTCAAGATATGTGCGAGGCATACACATCTGTGTGCGTGCCATGCAGCAAGGTCAAGATAAGGCATACACATCTGTGTGCGTGCCATGCAGCAAGGTCAAGATAGGTGCGCAAGGCATACACATCTGTGTGCGTGCCATGCAGCAAGGTCAAGATATGTGCGAGGCATACACATCTGTGTGCGTGCCATGCAGCAAGGTCAAGATATGTGCGAGGCATACACATCTGTGTGCGTGCCATGCAGCAAGGTCAAGATATGTGCGAGGCATACACATCTGTGTGCGTGCCATGCAGCAAGGTCAAGATATGTGCGAGGCATACACATCTGTGTGCGTGCCATGCAGCAAGGTCAAGATATGTGCGAGGCATACACATCTATGTGCGTGCCATGCAGCAAGGTCAAGATATGTGCGAGGCATACACATCTATGTGCGTGCCATGCAGCAAGGTCAAGATATGTGCGAGGCATAACACATCTATGTGCGTGCCATGCAGCAAGGTCAAGATATGTGCGAGGCATACACATCTATGTGCGTGCCATGCAGCAAGGTCAAGATATGTGCGAGGCATACACATCTATGTGCGTGCCATGCAGCAAGGTCAAGATATGTGCGAGGCATACACATCTATGTGCGTGCCATGCAGCAAGGTCAAGATATGTGCGAGGCATACACATCTGTGTGCGTGCCATGCAGCAAGGTCAAGATATGTGCAAGGCATACACATCTGTGTGCGTGCCATGCAGCAAGGTCAAGATATGTGCGAGGCATACACATCTGTGTGCGTGCCATGCAGCAAGGTCAAGATATGTGCGAGGCATACACATCTGTGTGCGTGCCATGCAGCAAGGTCAAGATATGTGCAAGGCATACACATCTGTGTGCGTGCCATGCAGCAAGGTCAAGATATGTGCGAGGCATACACATCTGTGTGCGTGCCATGCAGCAAGGTCAAGATAGACATACACATCTGTGTGCGTGCCATGCAGCAAGGTCAAGATATGTGCAAGACATACACATCTGTGTGCGTGCCATGCAGCAAGGTCAAGATATGTGCAAGGCATACACATCTGTGTGCGTGCCATACAACAAAGCCAAGTTAGGTGCAAGACATACACATCTGTGTGCGTGCCATGCAGCAAGGTCAAGATATGTGCAAGGCATACACATCTGTGTGCGTGCCATGCAGCAAGGTCAAGATATGTGCAAGGCATACACAATTGTGTGTGCCATACATCAAGGCCGAGTTAGGTGCAAGACATAAACATCTGTGTGCATCCTAAGCAGCACGGTCAAGGTAGGTGCAAGACATACACATATGCGTGCGTGCCATGCAGCAAGGTCAAGATATGTGCAAGGCATACACATCTGTGTGCGTGCCATGCAGCAAGGTCAAGATATGCGCAAGGCATACACATCTGTGTGCGTGCCATGCAGCAAGGTCAAGATATGTGCAAGGCATACACATCTGTGTGCGTGCCATGCAGCAAGGTCAAGATATGTGCAAGGCATACACATCTGAGTGTGCCATAAAACAAGGCCGAGTTAGGCGCAAGACATAAACATCTGTGTGCATCCTAAGCAGCACGGTCAAGGTAGGTGCAAGACATACACATATGCGTGCGTGCCATGCAGCAAGGTCAAGATATGTGCAAGGCATACACATCTGTGTGCGTGCCATGTGCAAGGCATACACATCTGTTGCCATGCAGCAAGGTCAAGATATGTGCGAGTCGCATACACATCTGTGTGCGTGCCATGCAGCAAGGTCCAGATATGTGCAAGGCATACACATTGTGTGTGCATCAAGGTCCGAGTTAGGTGCAAGACAATAAACATCTGTGTGTGCATCCAGTAAGCAGCACGGTCAAGGATAGGTGCAAGGCATACACATATGTGTGCGTGCCATGCAGCAAGGTGTGCAAGGCATACACATCTGTGTGCGTGCCATGCAGCAAGGTCAAGATATGCGCAAGGCATACACATCTGTGTGCGTGCCATGCAGCAAGGTCAAGATATGTGCAAGGCATACACATCTGTGTGCGTGCCATCCAGCAAGGTCAAGATATGTGCAAGGCATACACATCTGTGTGTGCCATGCAAGGCCGAGTTAGGCGCAAGACATAAACATCTGTGTGCATGCATAAGCAGCACGGTCAAGGTAGGTGCAAGACATACACATATGTGTGCGTGCCATGCAGCAAGGTCAAGATATGTGCAAGGCATACACATCTGTGTGCGTGCCATGCAGCAAGGTCAAGATATGTGCAAGGCATACACATCTGTGTGCGTGCCATGCAGCAAGGTCAAGATATGTGCGAGGCATACACATCTGTGTGCGTGCCATGCAGCAAGTCAGATA
The DNA here is from genome assembly GCA_022414725.1 of Microglena sp. YARC. NCBI lineage: Eukaryota > Viridiplantae > Chlorophyta > Chlorophyceae > Chlamydomonadales > Chlamydomonadaceae > Microglena > Microglena sp. YARC. Next base: position 18,628 of record JAJSRW010000836.1, on the reverse strand, counting down.
TGTGCAAGGCATACACACATGTGTACATACACAGTGCCATGCAGCAAGGTCAAGATAGGTGCAAGGCAATACACATCTGTGTGCGTGCCATGGATAGCCAGTCAAGGTAGGTCATACACATATGTGTGCGTGCCATGCAGCAAGGTCAAGATATGTGCAAGGCATACACATCTGTGTGCGTGCCATGCAGCAAGTCAAGATATGCGCAGGCATACACATCTGTGTGCGTGCCATGCAGCAAGGTCAAGATATGTGCGAGGCATACACATCTGTGTGCGTGCCATCCAGCAAGGTCAAGATATGTGCAAGGCATACACATCTATGTAGTTAGGCGCAAGACACATCTGTGTGCATCCTAAGCAGCACGGTCAAGGTAGGTGCAAGACATACACATATGCGTGCGTGCCATGCAGCAAGGTCAAGATATGTGCAAGGCATACACATCTGTGTGCGTGCCATATCAAGATAGTGTGCAAGGCATACACATCTGTGTGCGTGCCATGCAGCAAGGTCAGATATGTGCAAGGCATACACATCTGTGTGTGTCGTGCAACATGCAGCAAGGTCAAGATAGGTGCAAGACATACACATCTGTGTGCGTGCCATGCAGCAAGGTCAAGATATGTGCAAGGCATACACATCTGTGTGCGTGCCATGCAGCAAGGTCAAGATATGCGCAAGGCATACACATCTGTGTGCGTGCCATGCAGCAAGGTCAAGATATGTGCGAGGCATACACATCTGTGTGCGTGCCATCCAGCAAGGGCAAGATATGTGCAAGGCATACACATCTGAGTGTCCCATAAAACAAGGCCGAGTTAGGCGCAAGACATAAACATCTGTGTGCATCCTAAGCAGCACGGTCAAGGTAGGTGCAAGACATACACATATGCGTGCGTGCCATGCAGCAAGGTCAAGATATGTGCAAGGCATACACATCTGTGTGCGTGCCATACAACAAGGCCAAGATATGTGTGAGGCATACACATCTGTGTGCGTGCCATGCAGCAAGGTCAAGATATGTGCGAGGCATACACATCTGTGTGCGTGCCATGCAGCAAGGTCAAGATATGTGCAAGGCATACACATCTGTGTGCATCAACAAGGCGTAGGTGCAAGACATACACATCTGTGTGCATGCAAGGTAGGTGCAAGGCATACACATCTGTGTGCGTGCCATGCAGCAAGGTCCAGATATGTGCAAGGCATACACATCTGTGTGCATTCCATACAACAAGGCTGAGGTAGGTGCAAGACATACACATCTGTGTGCGTGCCATCCAGCAAGGGCAAGATATGGCAAGGCATACACAATTGTGTGTGCCATAAAACAAGGCCGAGTTAGGCGCAAGACATAAACATCTGTGTGCATCCTAAGCAGCACGGTCAAGGTAGGTGCAAGACATACACATATGCGTGCGTGCCATGCAGCAAGGTCAAGATATGTGCAAGGCATACACATCTGTGTGCGTGCCATACAACAAGGTCAAGATATGTGCGAGGCATACACATCTGTGTGCGTGCCATGCAGCAAGGTCAAGATATGTGCGAGGCATACACATCTGTGTGCGTGCCATGCAGCAAGGTCAAGATATGTGCAAGGCATACACATCTGAGTGTGCATAAAACAATAGGCGCAAGACGGTCAAGGTAGGTGCAAGACATACACATCTGTGTGCGTGCCATCCAGCAAGGGCAAGATATGTGCAAGGCATACACATCTGTGTGCGTGCCATCAGGCCAGTTAGGTGCAAGACATACACATCTGTGTGCATCCTAAGCAGCACGGTCAAGGTAGGTGCAAGTCGCACACATCTGTGTGCGTGCCATGCAGCAAGGTCAAGATATGTGCAAGGCATACACAATTGTGTGTGCCATAAACATTCAAGGCCGAGTTAGGTGCAAGACATAAACATCTGTGTGCATCCTAAGCAGCACGGTCAAGGTAGGTGCAAGACATACACATATGCGTGCGTGCCATGCAGCAAGGTCAAGATATGTGCAAGGCATACACATCTGTGTGCGTGCCATGCAGCAAGGTCAAGATATGCGCAAGGCATACACATCGGTGTGCGTGCCATGCAGCAAGGTCCAGGTATGTGCGAGGCATACACATCTGTGTGCGTGCCATCCAGCAAGGGCAAGATATGTGCAAGGCATACACATCTGAGTGTGCCATGTTAGGCGCAAGACATAAACATGTAAGCAGCACGGTCAAGGAAGGTGCAAGTACACAATGCAGCAAGCAACCACACCAAGACATCTGTGTGCATCCTAAGCAGCACGGTCAAGGTAGGTGCAAATGTTACATATATACACAATGCAATGAATGTGCATACACATCTGTGTGCGTGCCATGCAGCAAGGTCAAGATATGTGCGAGGCATACACATCTGTGTGCGTGCCATGCAGCAAGGTCAAGATATGTGCGAGGCATACACATCTGTGTGCGTGCCATGCAGCAAGGTCAAGATATGTGCGAGATACACATGCCATGCAGCAAGGTCAAGATATGTGCGAGGCATACACATCTGTGTGCGTGCCATGCAGCAAGGCCGCTGCGAGGCATACACATCTGTGTGCGTGCCATGCAGCAAGGTCCAGATATGTGCGAGGCATACACATCTGTGTGCGTGCCATGCAGCAAGGTCAAGATATGTGCGAGGCATACACATCTGCGTGCGTGCCATGCAGCAAGGTCAAGATATGTGCAAGGCATACACATCTGTGTGCGTGCCATGCAGCAAGGTCAAGATATGTGTGAGGCATACACATCTGTGTGCGTGCCATGCAGCAAGGTTAAGATATGTGCGAGGCATACACATCTGTGTGCGTGCCATGCAGCAAGGGCAAGATATGTGCAAGGCATACACATCTGTGTGCATGCCATACAACAAGGCTGAGGTAGGTGCAAGACATACACATCTGTGTGCATCCTAAGCAGCACAGTTTAGGTAGGTGCAAGACATACACATCTGTGTGTGTGCCATGCAGCAAGGTCCAGATATGTGCAAGGCATACACATCTGTGTGCGTGCCATGCAACAAGGTCAAGGTAGGTGCAAGTCATACAGTGTTTTCTTTTCGTTTTTGGAGCCCCCCCCCTTTCATAGCTATTCTGGTCCTGGAGTCATCTGACCAGTCTCCGTTTGTAGATATTTATAATTATTTTCAAATCGGCTTTCAACATTCTAACTTTTAATTAAAATGTAGGTATATGTGATACACATATGTGTGCGTGCCATGCAAAAAGGCCAAGGTAGGTGCAAGACATATGCTTCTGTGGGTATGCCATGCAACAAGGTCAAGGTAGTTGCAAGGCATATATATGTGTGCGTGCCATGCAACAAGGCCAAGGTATTGATATAGGAGAAACCCAAAACTATAATAGGGTCCCCAGCAATGTGGTCCAACGTGCAAATTGCTGAGGTCCATCAAGTCCATCAAGTCTCTTTAGCCTGTTTGGCTATCCTAGGACTGTAACAGACGTACATTCGAGTAGGGGTGACAAACAAAGTGGGCAGTGCACGTGCAGCCTACCAAACATACATATTGTGCATACAGTGCATGTGCAGCCTACCAAACATACATACAGTGCATACAGTGCTGTGGTGTTGTAGCTGAGACCAAACGTCCGTAAATGGTCAAACCCTTTTGACCGCAGTCCAGTCCCCCTTGACTCCATCAAGCCGAGGGCACATTTGGTATCCAGTAGGGCACCAGGAAAAATGCAATCATCATCATCATTATCATCATCATCATCATCATAGGCACGCTATTAGCTAAGCACACTGTTTCTTTTTTGGGATACACATGGCAGCTTCCAGCCAGCTCCATGAGTCAGCTAGTGGCTTGATCCCAAACCTTTCAAGTGCATTGGAATGCCTGTTGTAACAGCTTTAAGATGCACTTTCTAACCTCAGGTTTGCCCCAAGGACATGGAAAGGGAGGTGCATAAAGGTTGCAATGAGTAGATAAAAAATAAAGAGTGGCCAGGCAGTGTGTGCACTACCAATCTTTAGTCCCGACAAATGTAATGCCTTTAGTGGCTAATACATGCATCCAAAAGGTGGATTTATTATTGACAGAAGCGGGTTGGCTTTATGAAATTAATAAGATTTATATGTATAAAACAAAAACTTTCCCAGTGCCTTTATTAAACCCTACTAAACACTCTCTCAAATATGTTATAAAAAGCTTAGCCTTTTAATACCATATTGAAGAGAGCGTATGTTTAGATGACCACCGCCATCACCACCCTCCTCCCATCCTAGCCAAGTGGTGTGTAGATAAGCAGGCAAGGGTATTCACGGATAGATCACGAGGATCATTATGAGCATTGACTAGGCATGAGTGGCTCAGGCTGCATGGGTGTGGAGACTCAAAGCGGCCCTTGGGAATGTTGAACTTGACTTGGACTAACTTGGACTTGACTGTCTTGGACTTAACTGTCTTGGACTTGAATGTCTTGGACTTGACTGACTCGAATGATGGACGGACATGACCTGGAGTGAGTTGACAAATAAGATCGCCTGGACACGTTACCCTTGGTCGGGGTAGATCCCAGCATCTCCATCTGCATTTGCAGCTCCAGGAGTCTACCCACACGACTATTCTGAAGACGGGCGCAGAGAGAGGCCCTCTTGAACCACACTGGATCAGCAGAAGATTCGGAAGAGGAGGGCAGAGCAGAAGCACACAGTGAGCTCGTAAGTGCACTGACTGTGACATTTTCTCCACTGTTCTCCCCCTGATAGGCTGGGGAATCGCTACCGCTATGGAAATAAGCATTACGCAAGCGGCAGGACGCAGCTGATCGGCTTACCGGGCGGCTGGGAAAGAGATCCATAGGCTCACAGTCTGCAGTAGCACCAGAAGCAGCAGTATCTGGTGCAAAAACAGCCGCATCAGCAGAAAACCAAACTGGAGCAAGTCGAGGAGCAACTGCCGCTAGTTGGATGGCTCTATCTGCGAGCAGAGTTGCTCCTGCTGTGGGTGGTAGCAGTGGGAAGAGGAGTATCCACGTGGCAACTTAGCCTGGAGCTGTGGAACTGAACACGCTTCATGTACTGGTGGGGTGTTGCAACTGCTATGTGTATGAGGAGCAACTGCTTCTGTTTGGCTGGCTCTGCGAGCAGAGTTGCTCCTGCTGTGGGTGGTAGCAGTGGGAAGAGGGGTAATCCACGTGGCACTAGCCTGGAGCTGTGTAACTGACCACGCTTCAAGTACTGGTGGGGTACTGGGGTGTTGCAAATGCCATGGGCAGGAGAAGCAACTGCTGCTGTTATAGAGTTACGCCTGCTATGGGTAGTAGCAGTGGGAGGAGGACCACTCCATGTGGCACTAGCCTGGTGCTGTGAAACTGACTGCTCTGCGGGTTCTGGCGAGAGCACGTTTGGTCCATCAGCCTGGCTGAGTTCATTTGTGGCAGATGAGCTTATGCATGGCAGGGCACGAAATAATCTTGAAAGCTTTGTGGGTGATGCATGCTGGTCAGCAGTTATGCTGTCTGCGACGGACGTGGATGGAGACAAAGGGGTAGGAGTGTAGTAGAGTAGTCTGCTGCTAGTCTATATATCTGGGTATAAGCACCGAAGATTCAGTTACTGGAAATCTTGAGTTGCCTTTTCGACACGCCCAATGGTCTAGCTCTCCGTTTCAAGGATTTTGGAAATGGCCTGCATGTATGAATGTGAGCAAAGAGGCATATGAGTACATACATAATAAATGTAATAATAATTAAGCACGGGGATTTATTTTAGCGCTAATGAGTGCTAATAGTGCTACTAGCACTAAGCTCCTAAGCCCCCCCCCCCTCCTGACCCTATATATAATAATGTATATACTAATGAAGTATATAGTAAGCTGATCGTGTAAGCAGGAATATACAGAAAAGTATCCAGTATACAGAATAAGTATCCAGCATACAGAATAAAAGTATCCACAATACAGAATAAGTATCCAGTATACAGAATAAAGTATCCAGTTACAGAATAAGTATCCAGTATACCAGAATAAGTATCCAGTATACAGATAAGTATCCAGTAATACAGATAAGTATCAGATTATACAGAAGTAAGTATCCAGTATACAGAATACAAGGTATCCAGTATACAGAATAACTAAGTATCTAGTATTCTTACAGATAAATATCCGTTATACAGATAAGTATTCGGAATCAGTATACAGTATAACAGCTATACAGGAATAAGTACCTTCTTCTAGTATACAGAATATCCCTATAACTAGTATACAGAATAAGTTATTCCAGTATACAGAATTAAGTATCTAGTACTATCAGCCCATTCCCTAATAAGTATCTAGTATACAGATAAGTATTATCCAGTGAACTCATACAGAAGATCCCAGTATACATAATAAGTATGTAGTAATACAGAATAAACAGTATCAGTAATACAGAATAAGTATCCTTAGTATACGACATATTATGCGGTAGTATACAGAATAAAGGTTTAGTATACAGAAAATAGTCCCAGTATACAGAATAAGTATCCTAGTTATCAGAATATGATCCAGTATACGAATTAAAGTAATCCAGTACAAGATAAAAAGTGATCTAGCATACATAATAAAAAGTATCCAGTGATACAAAAACAAGTATCTAAATATTCAGAACTCTAAAAGTCTCAGTATAATACAGAATAAAAAGATCCAGTATACAGATATAAAAGTGAGTTCCCATGAATAGCTTACAGCTCATAAGTACTCTATATACAGAATAAAAGCTCACTATCTAGTATACAGATAAGTATCCAGTATACAGAATAGTAAGCCAAAGAATCAAGTATACAGACTATTTAGTGATCTAGCCTATACCAGAATAAAAAGATATTAGATACAGAGATCATCTCTAGTATACAGAATAAAAGTATCCAGTATACAGAATAAAGATCCCAGTATGCAGAGCGAATAAGTATCTATATACATAGATCACTATGAAACAGGTTGGACGTTAAACGACATAACGACGTTATATGACATTAAGCGAGTTAAATACAAGTTGAGCAGGTTAAACCAAGTTAGCTTAAATTATCAAACGTTATTCTCCCATCACGACACCTCAAAGGCGTCAAACTCCTCGACCCCACCCCTAGATAAGCGTAAACACAAGAAACACAGGTTAGAACCAGTATCATACTTACTTTATGTTGCGTCTTGCATGCGCGATATGCCATAACGCGACATTCCTATGCAGGGTCACAAGGGAAAAGCAACTGCCAGCCTAGGATTTCCCCGTCAGAATCGAAGGCAGAACACAGACTTCACCCCGGCTTCATCCCGACTTATCATCCCGCGCAGGCAGACGACAGACTTGCATCCGACTACTTATCTTCCCGCGCATGCTTGTAAATCGCTTGGCTTCGACACACAAATCCGCTAAATCGAAATCCGCGGAGCATTCAGCATCAGCGAGCAGCCAAGCAGGGAGCTTATGGAATACTTACCATGGAGGAGCTCGCGGTTCACCATGTGTGCCGATCTGAGGCCGCAGTTAGGCGCGCAGTAAAACTTTACCCCGCCCATCGTTGCACAACTCAATTAGTTAGTCGCTGGAGCGCAGCGCCCCTTAGGTAGCATTTCCGGGCGATGCTGTCTAGCGCTGGCTTCAACTCACAAAACGCACTTGCGTGTACTGCAAGCATCACTGCTTACCCTGGAGCTCGCTCGCAAGAGCAGCGTACCGCAAATTATAAATGCTCGTCTGCCTGTTGACTCGTGACGCTTCGCCCACAGCGCTCAAAAACATAACGGCCTTTTTCTAGTTAGTCGCAATGCCATGAAAGAAAGGGAAGCAAGGATACCGGGGAGCGTTTCAGGAAGTACGAAGAAAGAGAGAGAAGAGAGAATGGAGAGAGAGAGAGAGAGAGAGACGAGAGAGAAGAGAGAGAGAGAGAAGAGAGAGGAGAGGAAGAGAGAGAGAGAAGAGGAGAGAGAGAGAGAGAGAGAGAGAGGAGACATGTACATCTTTCAAATTCAAAATCCTCTCGTGCTCAACTGCTCCTTGCCAATAAATCTAGCGGCTGCCAGTCTTTGCACAACATTACGACCAGCCAACGAACTCAGGCTCCTCAGTCCGAACTTCAAAGATGCTTCGCGCTAACGTACCGCCCTCAAAACCAGAGGTTGTTGTTCGTTGACGCCATGCATTGATTTTATCGCGCTGACCCTTGCACCACTCAGGGAACCGACCGATTATCTGAGGAGTATCTAGATACGTACCTGCTTATTTCAAATTATTTTCTCAGATACTATCTAGATGGTATCTAGATATCACAGATACTGGTGCATAGATACTGATATCTGTAGTATCTAGATACTGCCTAGAGAGTATCTAGACAATATCTAGATACGGATTATCTGTATTTTCTAGATACTTCTTGAGAGTATCTAAACAATATCTAGATACGTGATATCTGTATTACTAGATACTGTTTAGATAGCGTTTTAAACAATATCTGAAACCGTACAATGCGCCTGTACCTGCGGTAGCTAGATAACATCTAAATACCACCAAATATCTGAGATAAATATCTAAGATAATAATTTGAAATGAGCAGATACGTATCTGGATGCTCTTCAGATAATCTCGAAATTGTATTACAAATTGTTCATGGTGATCTTAAAATCATCCATGAGTGTAGTTTACATGTATATTAAGTAAAGTTGTACTTCTCAAACAAGGGCGGCTTGATAGACAGGTAGCTACGAGTATAAAACACCATTATACAGGCAAACTGGACCCCACTGAACGAGTAACGGCAAACCCCCACTTCATAACATTTTCTAACTGCTTCTGACCAAAAATAAAGAATCAACAAATTATAATAAGCAAGCCAAACTTGCAAGCAAACCACACATAAGTACAGTGCTATCCACCCCCCTCATCCTACGCAGTTGTACAATTTGTGATACACTATGGAGTTTGGCAGTGGTGCATTACTCCATTAGATTGTCAGCAAGGAACTAGCTACAATACACATACTCCTTATATGGGAATTAATTATGCTTGGGACCGCACCTTCACTAGCTACTAATCCTACTATGTCTGTGAGTTAATAAAGTCTCGGAAAGAGATCCCATCCTTTCAAGACTCAAGAGTGCCTAACAGCCAGCCCTCTTTTATAGCAGGTAGCCTTGCTGCCTACAGCTCTGCGTAGGCCTATCTAGCTATGTTCTACCATAGGGCCTTCTTCCCCGGGTGCGCCAGGGCCTCGGCTTTGTAGGGTTTTGAATTGGAAGCCTCGACACTTAGGAATAGTTGCAGCATCGATTTTGTATGTAATAAGGTTGTATCAAGAATTCCATCCCTGAAGAGTGCCTAACAGCTAGCCCTCTTTAGAGCAGCTAGCCCTACTCATAGACTCCCAATACCTATCTAGCTATCTACCTAGGTGCCTGTTCTTCTCATGTCCCGGCCGTAGGTTATGCATCGGGAGCCTTGACACCAATGGCAGTACCATCTTGGAGTACGGGGTTGATGAGGTGGGGCAGCTTTAGGTGTATCCCATCACGTAGGATGCCCACCCAGGTGTGCTACCTTCTTCTTTTACCGAGCTTCCTTCGATGCCTTTGGCATCGGTTGGCCTTAATGGGCTACCCTCACCTTTGGCAGTCGGTTTCATTTTGCCAAGGCACTTCCATGGGCCCAAGCTATTTGCCACGCGATCCATTGGCACCAAATTGCCTACCACAATACGTTGATCAAGTCCTCCCACGTCCCAATGGAAGCATCCACTTGACGTAAGCACATGAACAAAGCGAATACGTGGGAAGTTTTTTTCAGCGATTGGGAATTGATGCACCAAATATATTATGTCAGTTAATTAGCCAGTGTTTTGTGAGTCAGTCATTCAGCTAGTTAGGGCATCCATATGTCAGTCAGGTAGCTACTTTATAAATGGAAGAGTTTAGTTTCGTCAGCAGGCTACGTGAGCTAAGGCAAGGACAGCATGGGAGGGCAGGGCTATGATACACAAGACAGGTTTGTGGACCAAAAAATAGAGCGGGCATGCCTACATGAGCTGAGGGCTGGGGGACTAGCATTGGAGGGCAGGGACCAGGGCAATGGAGCGAAGCTACATGAGCGGCAGGATGACCAGCAATGGATTGCAGGTCTTACATGAGTGGAGGCAGGGGACAGCAATTGGAGCGCAGGCTACATGGGCGGAGGGCAGGGGACCAGCAATGGAGGGCAGCCTTCATGAGCGGAGGGCACTGGCAGCAAGCAATTGGACGGGCAGGCTATACCTACATTGAGCGGAGGAAGGGACCAGCAATGGGAAGGTAGGCTAATGAGTGAACGACAGGGACCAGCAATGGAGGGCAGGCTACATGAGCGGTGAGGCTTTGGGACCAAGCATTGAGGGGCAGGGCCACTACGAGCAGCGGACGGCAGGGACCAGCAATGGTAGCGCAGGCTACATTGAGTGACGGCAGGGACCATCAATGCGAGCGCAGCCTAATGAGCGAGGCAGGGACCGCAATGGAAGGTAGGGCTACACGAGTGAAAGACAGGGACCAGCAACGGAGGGCAGGCTACATGGAGCACAGGCATGGAGCAGCATTGGACGGCAGGCTACATAAGCGGAGGAAGGGACCAGCAATTGAAGGTAGGCTCATGAGTGAAGACAGGGACCAGCAATGGAGGCTAGGCTACATGAGTGGAGGTAGGGACCAAGCATTTGAAGGGCAGACTTAGCGAGGAGCGGAGGGCAGGACCAGCAATGGAAGGTAGACTAACGAGGACGACAGGACCCATCAATGGAGGGCAGGCTATATGTATGAGAGGGGGCCATGGCCGAGGACCCGCACTAGAAGGCTGCTACATAGTTAGGCAGGACCAGCAATTGAAAGCAGGCTATCGAGCATGGGTGAAGCTATCTCTATAAGAGCATTTCCCATTGCATGACAATACATGCATGACTAACCCCGTACAGTCTGGTTGACTCATGGAACTAAGTATCAAAATAATGAAATTGTATCTGATGCCCATGGGCAAGGCAAGACGTAAAGATGATATCCTACCTTTCAGTAGATGGACTGCAACCTCTCGAGGCATCAGTAGCCCCAGTATCCCACTTAGTGAAGACCACGTCCTACTTGGAATATCTCCCTACATAATGAGGGACCAGATGAGCTGAGTGAGATGCTGGAGTGATCAACGTGCTGAGTGAAGATTTGAGCTAAGTGATGAGATGAGCTGAGTGAAGATGCGCTAAGCGTTGAAACATGTTTTGAGTAAGATGCACCATGTGAGGAGATGACCAATGAGTGATGAGATGAGCTGAGTTGAGATCATGCGATAAGATGAGATGGGTTGAGTAAATGGCACTATGTGATGAGATGCGGCAAGTGATGAAAGATGAGCTAGGTCACATGAAATGAGTTGAGATGCACTGATTGATTGAGCTGAAGCTGAGCGAGAATCAGATAAGTGAGGAGATAAGCCTTAATGGATGGAGCTGAACAAGCTGAAGCTGAGCTTAGGAGATGAGCCTAAGCGAGAAGATAAGCTGAATGGGATGAAGCTGAGCGAGCTGGGCTTGAGTGATGAGCGAGCTAAGAAGATGCGCTAAGTGAGGAGACTGAACTGAGAGAGATGAAGAGTGAGATTACGCTAATTTTCTGGGCTAAAGGGATGAGGACAAGCTGAATGAGATGATCTGATTGCAATTTTAGCTGTCTTTGGCAGGTTCTATATAGGCTCATCCGCTTTATTTGCACAGCACCCCACCTCTTGGCAGTATCTCTCCCCCCCCACTCCCTACCCCCATTCAACTCACCACTACCACATCTATGTTTCTTACATTTCAAAAGTTATGTTTTTACTCAAGTTTAGGTCCACAGTTATAAGTTTGCTTCTAAGGCCCCTCACACAACATATATCTAGGGAAGCTAATGCTGATGTTGTGAGATACGCTCACTGGAGTATGAGACGGATCACCTGGTTTTTACTCAGTTATGGTTATCTATTGATATCTTGCAAGGTCCTAATGAAGGATAGAGTCATAAAGATTTGTAAGTAGTCTGATCACTTTTAACTCATTAGATTATGTTTGATGTGCTATCAGTTATTGGTGTGATACTTCAATGTGGTAATTCATAGTGATATAGGGTAGGATGAAGAACGGCTTAAGGTGTCTGGTGTTATGCTAAGTCGTATAGTGTCGTTTGAGAGAGTGCATTCGAAAGGGCGGTAGCAGTTATGTTTGTGACGTGCTTGTGCATGTTATGTTTGATGTGGGACTCAAGTGAGGATATGAGCTCGATGTGAATGTTTCCACGATGGAGGGTAGAGTACCGGTCACATGGGTTAAGGTCAAGGGGTGCTATTGAGTCTCAGCGTAGGGCAGGTGGACAGCAGGACAGTAGGCATATGCTCTGCGTACCGATAGTACCTCAAGTATGTTTTACTCTAAGTAGGTTGGCCAGATCTGTTTCTGGGGTGTTGTTGTATCGGTCTGCAAAGGCATTCCAAGTTGTTGGGGGATGGGGTCATGGGTAAGAGGAATGAAGTTTATTGTTGTTAAGGATGCACTCGGCAAATGGGTCTATGAGTAGGTGTTGGGTTTTACCATTCAGAGGGACTGCTCAAGTATATGATCCAGACTTTAGTGTGCTCAGCATAGAATTCCAGGAGCAAGGATAGCTGAGTTCGCGAGTGGGAGCGATGGGGCATCTTTCGGGAGTGGGGGATGAAAAGAAGCCCAGATCTTTCATGCAGCCCAAGCTTCTCTTAGACATTCGCGAGATTTGAGATGGGATTTTGAAAGGCAGTCAACGCTCCTCTATATGTATTATTCGCTAGCATTCTCGGAATGTTTGTACTATTTTTTATCAAGTTCTGTTCATCAACGACAGCATGTCGTCAGTATGTGGTAGTGGATTTTGAGCAAACGCCTGCGGTACTCTGATTGCTTGTGCTGTGGTATATGAACTGCGTCACTCACGACGAAGTGAAACTTGGCGTTTAGGTTTCGCTTGTCCTATTTCGCATAAACTTCAAGAGCTCGAATGGTGATCGCGGTTACTCCGATTGGTTATGCCAGTTGGTGATATTTTCCCTCTGCTTCGCACGCTTAGTGTGTCCCTGGGTCTGTGCTGGGTTGAGTGCTGCCAACGTTATCGTTTTTGTACTCAAGTCTAATGTGGCAGCATCAAACAGGTCTGTGAACGCATTATGCTGAAGGGCAGGCGGCGATTCCTTCAAGCCATGCTTGTAGGGACAGGTCTTGCATGGATTGTCACTGTAGGACTGCCGGAGTTCGCGTTTGCTGCCTTGTCTCCGTAGTGTGTCACCACCAAACGCAAATATAAACACGCTAATCATGGCAGCCTCTACTCTAACATCATCCTCATTAATAATATTTAGACCTGACCCAACCCATACCCCACATGCCCACACCACCAGTTTGAAATACAAATTAACCATAACCACCACCACCGGATCATCCACCTTAATATTGATTTTCAATGCCACTTGGACACGCGACACTTATTACCCACTCCTGTTTCCATTGCCCTGAACACACACAAGAACACGAACACACTAGTAGTGTGTGGTGATCGCAGACACACAAATCCCCTCGCTACCACATGAGAGCACACTGTATTCGAAATGCTCGTGGGTTATCCCAAAAACCCTGAGGATGAATGTTGCATTATGTTCGCACGTGCCTTATTACTCAATGCACTATTTACGCCTCCCCTATCCAGAAGTCGTTTACCAGAACTATTATCTCACCCATGTCCATGAGCGCCCGATAACCAACTTAACCCGATCTATCGTGACTCGCCTGGAATTCTGCGATCTCCGACCATTCAAACCTTAATAGCAAATGGGACAATGGCATCGTAAGTTTCTCTTGAAGCAAAACCCTACCACCCACCACCATGCCCCCCTACCTCATCTTCTACCTGATCTAAGCAGCGGGCAAGAACTAGGAACCCTGGCACTTGCCACTCTAGTCGAGCCACCCGTATAAGTTTTATGCATCCCTTCTCTACTCGTCTCATCTTCTTCTTAGTGCACTATCCACTTAGTCATCGCTTTTTTACCTCCGCTGACCTGTACAGTGGCTCTCGAGATCTGGGTCCCGGCTCTAAGGGGTTAATACCTACGCCACCAAAAACGAGCGTGATTGGGACACGTCTTCGAGTTGTTGTTTTTGTCCTCCCGGACAAAACCCCTGATGTAATGGAGAGCTCTCTTTTTGCTCTTGTAGCCACCAGCTGTCGCTTTTTCTCGTTTTTGTTTAAAGCACACGAGGGTCTCATACACCCTCGCACACACGTGTCAAGTAGGACTTTAACTGTAATTGTGTAATGTCCCAATGTATGCTCACCAATTATGTTATCTGTGTTAAGTCCAGCAGCACACAAACATCAGAACTCCCTAGGCATTATCTTGACCTACTACTCTATACCACGTGTATGACCCACTCTAACCACAAAGCTAATAGCTAAACAGAGTTCAAGTTCACGTACACAGGTATCCGTCTCTTCTCTCAAGTCATGGTGAATTGTGGTGCTTGTCCGTGTTTACTCCACCCAGCAGACGGCACCAGCGCAACTTAATATCGCTTCGTTCCACGGTTAGGCTCATACTTCACCTATACCTAATTCCTTGGTGTCATAGTTGGGCTAAGCCATACGGACCAGTGAGCAACACGAGTCAGGGCATCATTGAAGAACATTATAAGCCATCCAAAATCGAAACCCGCTCCTTACAACGGACTCTACTAGGTAGGCGGCATGATTGTTGCAGAACTCATAGAACCGAATCGGCCGAGCATGCACCTAAAATCGATGGAATTGCGGATGTCAAGATGGCGGATTGTTACAGATTTTAGGGCGCTCCATTAAATTGGCCCTGGTTACCCCCAACGCGATCCGGATCAGCGCACCGGCATCCTCTCTATTGCCCTCATGCTTTCAACCTCCTCCAAATCAGATTTAATAAATCCATACATCTTATTGGCGCCTACACCAGCAGGAATGCCCTGTCACCCTGTGCCCCATACCACACCATGCGCCCAACAACCATGCCCCCTTATACAATACCCTATCGCAGCGAGGGCTGACCCATCGCCCCCCCCCCACCCCCGACCCCATGCCCCCCCCACCACCCCCTGCCCCCCCACCCCCACCCCCCCCCACCCCCACTCCGTCCCCTCCCCCCTCCCGCTGAAAAACTCCTAAAATCCCCCCCATTCACACCACGATAGAAGTCGCCTTAACTTCAGCCCCCACCTTATTAGCACACCCCACCAATATAGCACCAATAGCGCATTAGATGAAGTGATGGAAATAGCAGTGCCCCGTACGCGCTGCCCTACTCGAGAGCGTTTGTGTCGAGTTTTCAACCCAGGGCGAAGCGTCTTCATAAAACAACACACTCAAATAGAGAGTCTTACAGATCACCAGACAGGCAGATGCCTGCAATATTGAGCACCCAATCGCACTACATCTCCAGATCGTGGTCCGCTCCGACTGCTCTACATATTAGCAGACCACTGGACTTGCAGCTGCCTAGAAAGCTGTTACGTATAAATATAATGAGCAAGCGGTCTCGCGCCACTGCATAATGGTACAGACCATTCGGAGCTGAGCGCATACTCCATACCACCAACCATACGATATTTGTCTGCCACGTCTGCAATCCCTAAAACACACAACACTATCCGACCCATTCGTGGCACGACAATGTCAACCCCAGACATTCAAGAGCACGACCCATTGCAGCCTCGCCACCACCTTGCAAATGTATGAGCCAACATCGGCATAATTCAGTGGTCGTTCTTGCTGATCAGTATACGCAGACCCACATCAAACTATGCGAGTGTCCTAGCAGCCGGTAATATAATTACAAAAACACAGGCTTGACGCGCCTTGCAAGTACAGACAAAGTATGTTTCTGGAGCCTCGCATCCATTTACGTATAGTCTGCCCACCGCCTCGCACACTTGTAGACAAGCCACAATCCTCAGCTGGAACCTGGCCACAAGAGTGTACAAATAGCAGAGCGCCAGGCCTCGGCGCCAGCTGATGCCGAGCAGCTCCACAGCACCTCATCTCAGAAGACCCCTGGTGTGCCCTCCTGACAACCACGCCACTCGCCAGACAGCCAACCCGCAGTCAGTAGCCCACGCCCTGTGTTTACCTCATTGCCACCATTTGGCCACACGTTGGCATTCTACCCATAACCCAACACGTTCAACACACACAGCCACCAATCACTAGACTAAAACCGCCACGACTCTGACACCTTGCTATGACTCTGAACACGCCCCTGATTCAGCTGGACCCTCGCCGTACCACAACCATAGTTGCCGAGCTGCCCAGAGCCTGGAGGTATGTCTGCCTTGCAGCTCCCACCACACGAATTCATTGCCTCCAAGCCAGTTGTTCCCACCACCATGGTGGTCGCGACACTGCACCGAGATAAGCACCGGCCGCTCAGGGCACGCCGGCCGCATGACGCTCTACCACATCGCCGAGGCCCACACCATGAATCTCCCCAACACCAACTTCACAATGATCTACCGCCACCACATGGACTAGACTGGTCATGCCCACCACCACAGGGCAGCTAAACCTGCACATCTTGACCAACACACGCCATAAAATTCCCAACTCGCCCATGGCGTACAAAATAGCTAGGCAATGCTCTCGAGCAGCTGACCTCACAGCCAGCTCCACAGAATTGCATCCAGCAGAGTGGTGCCGCAGATGCACAGAAAGTTACCGCAGGAGACGCCCCATGTAATATTTGCCTCGCCACACCTTCAATCTACAACTTTAACAACACTTCAAATCTAACAGCATCACACCATAGACTTGGCAAAGGCAGTTTGCCTGCACAACATCTGCACACGCTGCCACTCACACTATCAGCTGCGGCTGCGCTACGTACAAATTAAGTCAGAGCGCCAGACCGGGCAGCTGCTCTAGCAGCTCACACTAGATGCGAGTGGTCGATCTGGGGTTGGTGCCTACAATGCGCAGGACAGGCAGGCCATAAGCGCGGGAGACGCTCTACATGATCTCAGCAACCAACCAGCAAATCTTAAATAATCACAACTTCAACTTACAGATCATTAGACTAGGTAAGGGCAGCTCTGCAATCTGAACACGCCACTAATTCAGCTGGAATGCGGATACAAATACACCAACCAGCGTTCAGGACCTGACGGCATCTGAGCCTTGGCAGATACTCAACGCCATCATCTCATCAAGCGCGACCCGAGCTGCCTGCTATGCACATACGAGTGAAGCAGCTAGCCATTTGGCAGAGAGAATAAGATAACAGCTGAATCGATGCGTATGTCCGGTCCCGATGGTTATGTGTGCTAGGATTTATGATAAATAGTACATGCGCGCCAGCTGCATTGCTCTGGCTATGGCGGGTCAGGGAGGTGGCTTCATGAGGAGGTGAGCATGAACAGGTTTGTTTGCAGTGGTGTTGGCGTTAGGAGGAGTGGCAGTTGGTCGTTATGTGTTTTTTGGTAGGATCGTTTCAAGTTAGAGGGAGATGCAGTTGTCTTCTTGATCTAGGGTGGCAGTGTTCTAGGGAGTGTTGACTCCTGATACAGTGATGATTGTGAGCGTTCTTATTGAACAGGTATTCGCTTCAGAGCAGGGGTGTTTGGCAATGGTGGCAGTGCAGTGGTGGTACTGTTGGCTAGGATGTATAAAGGTAGTAGGGATATAGCTCTGGTCTGTTTTAGGGACGGTTACGTTCCAGGGGTTGCATAGATCATGAGTGAGGTTGGATGGCGTTCATTTATTGAACTGGTTTTCAGGTTTATGGCGTTAGTGGTGTGTTGGTTACTTCAAGTATGTGGTTGCTTACTCAGAGGTGTGTGGTGTGTTTGATTTTTTATGGGTATAGGACTTTGCAGTAGAGGGAGTTGCATTGATGCTGTGTTCCGTATTGTGTCTGGACGTCGCGCCGGCATTGTGCATAGATACCTCATGAGAAAGGTTGATGGTTTTGAATAAGCTTTGGCATGGCAGTGTGGTTGTGTGTTGAGCTACTCAGTTATGTTTTACTCAAGTTATGTTTGTACTGTCGAATGTTTACTGTTTTACGTTTGAGTCTCATAAGGTTATGTTTTGTAAGTCTCAGGACGATTACAAGTATAGAGTGGATGTGTCATTTTGCTACTTCCGTACAGAGTGTGTGTCATGGAGTGTTGGCTGATACATGAGAAGTGAGGCATGAAACAGGTCCGTTACTCAAGTGGGCTCTAAGTGTAGGTTGATGGTCTCAGTAGGTTAGTGGTGTGGTTCTTAGGTAGTGATGCTAAATTTTCCAGTGGTGTGATTGCTCTGGCAGGGGCGGTTCAAGTAGGTGGTTACTCAACTGGTCTCATTGAGAGGTTGAGGCGTTTGTACTCACGTTATGTTTGTACTTCAAGTTTGTTTTTACTATGTATACAGGTTGTTTTTGGTGTAACCTCCAAGTTAGTTTGTACTCTAAGTAGTTGGTATCTGTTTTTACCTCAAGCTTAAATGGGTGGCAGTGGTGGTAGTGTGGTAGGGATGTTTAGGTAGAGGGAGTGCTCTCTGGTAAGGGCGTCGCTACGGGTGAGGTTGCTGATCAT
>JAJSRW010001099.1:12500-20159 GCA_022414725.1 Microglena sp. YARC | reverse complement strand
ACGAGAGAGGATTTTGTTTTGTTATTTTCTTTGTATTCATGGTGCAATTTTATTGTAGGTCAATTGTAGAGTAACTTGAGACTGGAATGTATCATATTTTTTGTTTGGTTGTTTTCTTTGTTGGTTGATATTCATGGCGTCATTTTATTGTAGCTCAAATTGGTAGAGTACACTTCGGAGACCTGGATAGTATATATTTATTTGTTTGTTGTTTCCTTTGTTGGTTGTATTCTGGTCATTGTTATGTAGCTGCAATTGGTAGAGTATCCTTCGGAGACATGGAATCGTATCCAATATTTATTTGTTTGTTTGTTTCTTTTGTTGGTTGTATTATGGTCACTTTTATTTGTAGCCATCCAAATTGGTAGAGCAAACTTCGAGACCTGGAATCGTATCATATTTATTCTGTTTGGTTGTTTCTTTGTTGGTTGTATTCATGGGTCAATTTTATTGTAGCCTCAATTGGTAGGTACACTTCGGAGACCTGGAATCGTATATATTTATTTTGTTTGTTTGTTTCTTTTGTTGGTTGTATTCTGGTATTTTTATTGTAGCATAAAATTTGTTAGAGTAAACTTCGGAGACCTGGAATGTTCATTTTAATTTTTTGTTGTTTTTTGTTGGTTGTATTATGGTCAATTTTATTGTAGCCTAAATTGGTAGAGTACACTTCGGAGACTGGAATCGTATAATTATTTTTTTGGTTTGTTGTTTTTTGTTAGGTTGTATACATGGTCATTTTATTGTGTCAATTGTAGAGTCATTCGGAGACATGGATGTATATATTTTTATTTGTTTGTTGTTTCTTTGTTGGTTCGTTAATTCATGGTCATTTTATTTTGTAGCCAAATTGTAGAGTACACTTCGGAGACATGGAATAGTATATATTTATTTGTTTGTTGTTTTTTATGATATGAGATTGTATTAAATTCGAGTCAAAATTATTAATTGTAGCTCAAAAATTAGGTAGAAAGTAAACTTCGGAGACCTGGAATAGTAATAATAATTTATAATTAGAGTTTGTTGTTTCTTTGTATTCATAGGTACAATTTTATATGTAGCTAAAATATGCGATAGAAGTAATAATAGAGAGCGCTGGATAAAAGGTATCAATATTATTAATTATGTTTGTTGTTATCTTTGATGGTTGATAATTAATAGGCTCAAAAATATATATAATATAGATAGGCTAAAAATTGGTAGAGTAACCTTGGAGCATGAAGATAAAGTATATATTATATTGATACTGTTTGTATTCTTTGATTTGGATCATGTATATCATGGTCTTATATTTGTAAGAAATAAAATTGGATAAAGAGTAACACATTCGAAGAGAGCTGGAATCGTATAATATTTATATAGGTTATGGTTTGTATTATTTTGGATACTACTAGAGTATATATTAATAAGATAAGATAACAAATTAGAGATAGAAGTATAAACTTCGGGAGCTGGATCGTTATATTTATTTAGATATATAGATATAGATATATCTTTTGTTGGTATGTAATTACATGGTCAAAATTTTAAATTGTAGACCTCAAATTATGGTAAGAAAGTAAATTAGGTAAGCACATGGATAAGCGTAATATATAATATTTATTGTTTGTTGTTATATTCAATATATTGTTAAGGAATTGTATTCATGGATAAATTTTAATTGTAGACCAATCAAATTAGGTAGAGTAACTTGGAAGACAATGGATCAAGAGTATCATATATTATAATTGTAATTGTTTGTTTATAAACATATGCACTCATAGGTCATTATTTTATTGATAAGCCATCAAATTGGTAGACGTCACTATCAGGAGACACCTGGATAAAGATTCATAATTTATTTGTTTGTTGTTTCTTTGTTGGTTGTATTCAATGGTCAAACTTTTTTATGATAGATATATAGAGATAGAGTACAATATCGAGAGACACATAGCATCAGTAATCATATTATAAACTTATTGTTTGGTTGATTTTATCTTTGTTGTTGTATTACAATAAAGGTCAAATTTTATTTGTAAGCTAACAATTGGTAAGAAGATAACTTCGGAGACTGGAATCGTATCATATTTTTTGTTTGTTGTTTCTAAAACTTATGACACTATAGGTCATTTAATTGGTAGCCATCAATTAGGATAGAAGATACACTTGGGGACAATAGGAATCCGATATCAAATATTTAAAAATTTGTATTGATTGTTTTTATATTGTTGGATTGTATTACATAGGTCAATTTTAATTGGTAGCCATGCAATTGAGTAAGAACAAGAATACACTTTCGAGAGACATGGAATCGTATATAATTTATTTGTTTATGTTGTTTCTTTGTTGGTTTTGTATATCATGGTCAAGATATTATATAGTGAAAATCAATTGAGTAGAAGTAACTAATCGAGAGACTGGAATATCATATTTATATATATGATATAGATCAATAGATTATATATAAAAAATGTTGTATGTATTCAAATGGTAAATTTTAAATTTGAATAAGAATACATTGGTATACGTACACTTCGAGAGATAGAGATAGTCTAATATATATTAATTTGTTTTGTTGTATCTATTAGTTGGATTGTATTATGGTCAATTTATATATATAGTAGCCTCAATTGGGTAAGAGTAACTTCGGAAGACCTGATATGTACTCTAATTATAATTATGTTAATATGTTAGATATATATAGATATATCATGGTAATTTTAATTGTAAAAGCCATCACATTATGGTAGAGTACACTTCGGAAGACATGGATTCGTATCATATTTTTTTATGATTTTAGTTGTTTCATTTTGATTGAGATTTAATTAAATGGTCATTTTATTGTTAGCCTCATATAGAGTAAGAGTACACTTCGGAGACGCTGGAATCGTATCATATTATTTGTTTAGTTGTTTCTTTGTTGGTTGTTCATGAAGATAAAAATTATTAATTAGTAAGAAAATAAAAAAATATGGTAGAGTACACTAATCAGGAGACTGGAATGATAATCTATATTATTATTGTTTGTTGTTTCTATTGTAATTTGCTAACTCTATGTTCAATTTATTGTAGCCTCAAATTGGTAGAGTAACCTTGCGGAGACCTGTGATTCGTATGCATGGATTATTTGGTTTGTTGTTTCTTTGTTTGGTTGTATCATAGGTCTATATTTATTGTAGCCTCAAATTGGTAGAGTACCTTCGGAGACCTGGAAAAGTGTATCAATATTTATTTGTTTGTTTTTCTTTGTATTCATGGTCAATTTTATTGTAGCCTCATAAATTGGTAGAGTATCTACTTCGGAGGACCTGGGAATCGTATCATATTTAATTTGTTTGTGTTCTTTGTTTGGTTGTATTCATGGTCAATATATCATATTTTTTTGTTTGTTTGTTTCTTTGTTGGTTGGGTCATGTTAGGTCAGAGTAATGTAACTTTGTTGTTTGTAATTTCATCGTTGTTTCTTTTTTTGTTGTACATCGGATTCTGGCCTATTTTATTGTGCTCACGACAACTTCTGTCAGTAATCACATTTAGTTTGTTTGTTTCTTTGTTGGTTGTATTCATGGGTCAATTTTATTGTAGCTCAAATTGTAGAGTATCAATTGGAGTCATGTATCACCCATTTATTGTTAGTTGTTTGTTATTTCTTTCATGGTCATTTTCAAAATGTAGCCTCAAAATTGGTAGAGTACACTCGGAGACACTGGAATTTAATGCATATTTATTTGTTTGTTGTCTTTTGTTGTTGTCATTCATGTCAAATTTATTTTATCTCAAATTGGTAGAGTACATTTCGGAGACCTGATCGGTAGACTTTATTTTATTGTAGTTAAAAGTGGGTTATTTTCATGTATTTTTATTGTATTGATCAAATTGGTAGAGTACACTTCGGAGACCTGGAATCGTATCATATTTATTTGTTTTGTTGTTTCTTTGGTTGGTTGTATTATGGTCAATTTTATTGTAGCTCAATTGTAGGAGTAAGCTCTTCGGAGCCTGGAATTATAATTTATTGTTTGGTTGTTTCTTTGTCTACTTCATGGTCATTTTTTGTAGCCTCAAATTGGTCTAGAGTACATCTTCGGAGACTGGAATGCGTTAATCAATATTTATTTGTTTGTTGTTATTTGTTGGTTGTATTCATGGGGTTCAATTTATTTTTGAGCTCTCAATTGGGTAGAGTACACTTCGGTAGACGCTGGAATCGTATCATATTTATTTGTTTGTTGTTTCTTTGTTGTTGTAATTATTCATGGGTCAAATTTTTTGTAGCCTCAAAATTGGTAGAGTACATCTTCGCGAGACCTGGGAATTGTAATTCAGTCATATGGTTTGTTTGTTTGTTTCTTTTCTTTGTTGGTTGTATTCCATGGTCAATTTTATTGTAGACCTAATTGGTAGACGTACACTTCGGAGACCTGGAATCGTATCATATTTATTTTTGTTTGTTGTTTTTCTTTGTTGGTTGTATTCATGGTCAATTTTATTGTAGCCGAGGCCATCAAATTGGTAGAGTACACTTCGGAGACGCTGGAATCTCGCGTATCATATTTATTGTGTTTGTTGTTTCTTTGTTGGTTGTATTCATGGTCAATTTTATTGTAGCCTCAAATTGGTAGAGTACAGAATTCGGGAGCTGGAACTGGAATCGTATCTATATTTATTTGTTTGTTGTTTCTTTGTTGGTTGTATTCATGGTCAATTGTTTATTGTAGCACGCTCAAATGGTAGAGTACACTTCCGGAGACGCTGGATTGTATCATTGTATCATATTTAATGTTGTTTCTTTGTTTTGTATTTGTCAATTTTATTGTAGCCTCAAATTGGTTAGAGTACAGCAAGTAGCAACTTTGAGACGTTGGAATCGTGGCAATATTTATTTGCTTGTTGTTTCTTTGGTTGGGTTGTTGGACCATAGGGGTCACAATTTTATTGTGCCTCAAAATTGGTAGAGTAACCTTCGGAGACCTGGAATCGTATCATATTCTTTATTTGTTTGTTGATTTCTTTGTTGGTTGTATTCATGGTCAATTTTATTGTAGCTCAAAATTGGTAGAGTAGACTTTCGGACTGGATCGTTCATATTTATTTGTTTGTTGTTTTTTGTCTGGTTGTATTCATGGTCATTTTATGTAGCTCAATTGGTAACTCTTGGAGTATCATATCATTTTATTTTATTGTTGTGTTTGTCTTTGTTTGTATTCATTGCAATTTTATTTAGCTCAAATTTAGAGTCACTTCGGAGAAACAGTGGAATGGTTCATATTTATTTGTTTGTTGTTTCTTTGTTGGTTGTTCATGGTCAATTGGGTTATTTTTATTACACTAGCTCCGGAGACCTGAATTAAGAGTATCATATTTATTTGTTGTTGTTTCTTTGTATTCATGGTCAATTATTATTGGTAGCCTCATATTTATTTGCTTGTTGTTTACTTTGTTTTAGAGGACACTTCGGAGACCTGGAATCGTATCATTATTTATTTGTTTGTTGTTCTTTTGGTTGGTTGTAGCCTCAAATTGGTAGAGTAGCCTCAAATTGGTAAGAGTACACTCGGAGACCTGGAATCGGTATCATATTTATTTGGTTTGTTGTTTTTCTGTTGGTTGTATACATGTAATATTTCAATTTTATTGTGCCTCAAATTGGTAGAGTACACACTTCGGGAAGACCTTGGAATTCGGTATCATTTTTTGTTTGTTGTTCTCTTTGTTGGTTGTATTTTCATTTGTTTGTTGTCTTTGTGGTTGTAAAATGGTCAATTTATTGTAGCCTCAAATTGGTAGAGTACACTTCGGAGACCTGAATCGTACTTCATATTTATTTGTTTGTTGTTTCTTTGTTGGTTGTATGGTCATTTTATTAGCCTCAAATTTAGAGTAATTCGGAGACCTGGAATGTATATATTTATTTGTTTGTTCCTTTCTTTGTTGGTTTTTGTATTCATGGTCAATTTTATTGTAGCCTCAAATTGGTAGAGTAGCACTTGGAGAAGACTGAAATCGTAATCATATTTATTTGCTTTTGTTTTCTTTGTTGGTTGTAATCATATTTATTTGCCTCAAATGGTAGAGGTACACTTCGGAGACCTGGAATGTAATTGGTTGTTTGGGTTGTTTCTTTGTTGGTTGTATTCATGGTCAATTTTATTGTAGCCTCATAATTGGCTAGAGTACAACTTCGGAACCTGACTCTGTTTTAAATCGTATCATACTTATTTGTTGTTTGTTGTTTCTTTGTTGGTTGTATTCATGGTCAATTTTTAAGTGTAGCCTGCAATCAATTGGTAGAAGTACACTTCGGAGAGCTGGAATGTATCATACTTTATTTGTTTTGTTGTTTGTTTGTTGGTTGTAATTCAAATTCAATTTTTGTGGCCTCAAATTTGGTAACACTTTCGGAGACCTGGAATGCCGTTCATATTTTATTGTGGTTTGGCTTGTTTTCTTCTTTGTTTCAATGGGTCAATTTTATTGTAGCTCAAATTGGTAGAGTAATTGGTAGTATCATATTTATTTGGTTTGTGTTTCTTTGTTGTTGTACACTTCGGAGACCTGGAATCGTATCATATTTATTTGTTTGTTGTTTTCTTTGTTGGTTGTTTGTCAATTTATTGGCTCAATTTGTCGGAGACCGGAATTCATTTGGTTTGTTGGTTTTCTTTGGTTGGTCATCGGGTCAATTTTATTGTAGCTCAATTGGTAGATGTACACTTCGGAGACCTGGAAATCATCATTTACTTTATTTGTTTGTTGTTTCTTTGTTGGTTGTATTCATCGGTTGCAAATTTTATTGGTCATTTTAGGCCTTCAGCCTAATTGGGTATTGGTAGAGTACACTTCGGAGACCTGGAATTTGTTTGTTGTTTCTTTTGTTGGGTTGTATCATATTTATTTGGTTTGTTGTTTCTTTGGTTGGTTGTCTTGGTAGGCAATTTTTTTGTAGAGTGAGCACTTCGGGAGACCTTCTGGAAGTTCATGCTTATTTTTTGTTTTTTGTTTCTTTGTGTTGGTTGGTATTCATGGTCAAATTTTATGGTTGTACCTGGCCTCAAATTTTGTTTTTTGTTGTTTCTTTGTTGGTATTCAATAGAGTAGGCTCAAATTGGGTAAGAGTAACTTCGGAGACTGTTGTTTATTTGTTGGTTTGTATTCTGGTATCATTTTATTTTTTGTTTTGTTGTTTCTTTGTCGTAAATGGTAACTCCATATCGTTAGCCATATTTTTTGTTTGTTTGTTTCTTTGTTTAGAGTCATTTTATTTCGGAGCCTCAATTGGATGTATCATATTTTTTCGTATATATTTTTTGTTTGTTTGTTTTTGTTTCTATTCTTTGGTTGTATTCATGGTCAATTTTATTGTAACACTTACCTGGCCTCAATTTGTTTCGTTGTTTCTTTGTTGGTTGTATTGGTAGAGTAGAAACAGGGGGAGTTAAACTTTCGGAGACCTGGAATCGTATCATATTTATTTGTTTGTTGTTTCTGGTTTGTTGGGTTGTTTGTCAAATTTTATTGGTTGTATTCACGGGGTGGTCAATTTTTTGTTTGGTTGTTTCTTTGT
Source organism: Microglena sp. YARC (assembly GCA_022414725.1). NCBI lineage: Eukaryota > Viridiplantae > Chlorophyta > Chlorophyceae > Chlamydomonadales > Chlamydomonadaceae > Microglena > Microglena sp. YARC. Next base: position 12,616 of record JAJSRW010001099.1, on the reverse strand, counting down.
TTTTTATTCATTGTAACCTCAAATTGGTATAAATTGGTGCGGAGAGCATTTGTTTGTTGTTTTTTGTAACTCACAATTTTATTGTAGCCTCGGAGACCTGGATGGAACCGTATCAT
>JAJSRW010001099.1:0-7500 GCA_022414725.1 Microglena sp. YARC | reverse complement strand
TGAAGAAGCGGTCATTAAAAGTCATTCTTGAAGAGGCGGTCATTAGAAGTCACTCTTGAAGAAGCGGTCATTAAAAGTCATTCTTGAAGAAGCGGTCATTAAAAGGACGTTGTTACTTGAATTAATGAAAAGTAATGATAACGCCTGGTGGGGTGTGGTATTAGGGAGGGGAGCAACGCTTACATGAATACATGCATAAACACATCTACATAGTCATACATACATACATAACATACTACATACTACATACATGCATACATACATACATACATACATACATTTAGATAAATAGATAGATACATGCATACATACACTTAGATAGATACATACATACATGCATACATAAATTTGGAAAGATAGATACATGCATGCATACATACATACATTTAGATAGATAGATACATACATACATACATACATACATACATACATACATACATACATACTTTCATTTGGGATATATAGATAAACATACATCGCATTTAGATAGATAGATACATCCATACACACATACATTGCAGGCACCGCACATGCATACATAAAACCTGCAGCTTGGACAACCGCTTGTTTGGCTTTCAAAACGTCGACGGTGGGCGATTCTGCGAGGTGGGCTAGCTCTCCCAGCAGCGCCTCTCTGCTTTCTTGGGGCACCTGATGGATATGGATGAGTGGGGTGGAAAGGTGCTTGTTTGAGTGTGTGTGTGGGGGGTGGGGGGGGGGGGGGGGGGGGGGGGCTTATTTGTGTGTGTGTGTGTCTGTGTGTGTGTGTGTGGTGAGGGGGAAGGGGGGGGCTTATTTGTTGTGAGGAGGGGGGCTTGCTTTGGGGTTGGGGCAGCCTGATGGATATGGGTGAGTGGGGGTGGAAAGGTGCTTTGTTTGAGTGTGTGTGTGTGTGTGGTGGGGGGGAAGGGGGTGGGGGCTTGTTTGTGTATCAGGGGGGGGGGGGGGCTTGTTTGTGTGTGTGTGTGTGTGTCTGTGTGTGTCTGTGTGTGTGTGGTGAGGGGGAAAGGGGGGGGGCTTTGTTCTGTTTGGGGCACCTGATAGATATGGGTGAGTGGGGTGGAAAGGTGGCTTGTTTGAGGGTGGTGTTGTGTATGTATGTGTGTGTTGTGGTGTGTGCCTTTGTGTGTGTGTGGTGAGGGGGAAGGGGGGGGGGGGCTTTTTATTTTTTTTGGTGTGAGGGGGGCTTGCTTTGTTGGGGCACCTGATGGATATGGGTGAGTGGGGTGGAAAGGTGCTTGTTTGAGTTGTGTGTGTGTGTGTTGTGTGTTGAGGGGGAAGGGGGGGGGGCTTATTTGTGTTGAGGAGGAGGGGGGCTTGCGTTTTTCTTTGGGCAACCTGATGGATGAGGGTGTGTGGTGGGTGTGGGGTGCTTGTTTGAGTGTGGGGGGGGGGTGGGGGTGGTTGGGGGTGGGGGGCTTGTTTGTGTATTAGGGAGGGGGGCTTGTTTTGTGTGTGTGTGTGTGTGGGGGGTGTGTGTGTGGTGAGGGGGAAGGGGGGCGCTTATATGTGTGAGGAGGTGGCGCTTGCTTTGTTGGGGCACGCTGATAGATGAGGGTGGAGTGGGGTGGAAAGGTGCTTGTTTGAGTGTGTGTGTGTATGTGTGTGTGTATGTGTGTGTTGTGTCTGTGTGTGTGGTGAGGGGGGGGGTGGGGGGGTGCTTGTTTGTGGGGTGGGGGGTGGGGTGGGGGGTTCTTGGTTTCTGGGGGTGGGGTGGGGAGGGGATGCTGGTTTGTGGGGGTTCTCGGGGGACGCAGGTTTGTTTTGTGTGGGGGGGGGGGGGGGGGGCGCGGGGGGGGGGGGGCGGGGGGGCTTGTTTTGTGGTGTGGGTGGGGTGGGGGGGTGGCTTGTTTGTGGGCGGGGGTGGGGTAGGTGGGGGTAGAAAGGTGGCTTGTTTGTGTGTTGGTGGGTTTGTGTGGGGTGTGGTTGCTAATTTGTGTGTCGGGGGGTCCTTGTTTGTATGTGTGTGTGTGTGTGTGTGGTGTGTGGTTATGGGGAAGGGGGGGGCTTGTTTTGTGTTGAGGGGGCTTGTTTTGTGTTGAGGGGGGTTGCATTTTCTTTCACGGGAAAACGCTGAAAAAAATAGAAAAAAAATGGAGGGCGGTGGGGTGGAGGATGCTTGTCTGTGTGTGGGTGTGGGAAAGGTGGGTGTGGGTGTGTGTGCGTGTGGGCTGTGGGTGTGATGGGGGGGGGGGGGGGGGGCGGGGGGGGGGCTTGTTTAAGTCCAGGGGGCAGGCAGATAGGTAAGAGGCAAAATGAGATGACATGTGAACACACATGTGATGCGTAGCAACATGAAACTAGTTTAGTCCAGGGGCAGGCAGATGGGATAGCAGGGTTTTAGGGCAATCATGGGATTTCCATGCTGGGAAGCTTGGGCTCCTCATGATGTAACTAAGGCAAGAAACTTAGTTTTTAAGTCGCATTGGGCAAGACAAATGGCTTTAGCAGGGTTTAGGGAACAAGTCCTATTTCAGCGTCGGCGTCGGAAAATCGGCTGGAGTGTGGATGGCGAACAGAAACGAAAGGTGGAAACAATGGAGCTGACCGAAGCGAGTTAAAGTTACGCGACCGTTGGTGATGTGTCAGCTTCAATTTTTCGGTCGGACAAAGAACAAATGGGTAAACATGGGGGCTCCCACCCCCCTTGAAGAGGAAGCTGCTGCCAAAAATGTGGATGGACACAATATGATAAGGGGGGTCAGTGGTTGGTAGGCTGTGGCAACTAATGTAAGTGTTTGAAAACTAGTATAAATTAATATAAAACATTAGATTTCCTGAAAAAGATTACCCAAATCATTTTTGGAAGTGGCCAGAATAGGTAATGTAATGCCGTAGGGGGAAGCTACCCTTCAGTTGAGGCTAGCATCACAAGCAGATCTCCTACACCTAAACCCTAAACCCAATATCCTAAACCCCTAACTTTACCTAAACCCTAAACTCGAGGAGAATCTTGCTTGTGGATATGCTAGCTTCATGGAGGGTAGATTCCCCACCATGTAATACTAAGCCTTCAATGAACCTGAATTGGGTTTTGGAAGCCACCTCGGTCTTTATACACATGATTACTGAACAATGTACAATTTCCCCCTTGAAGTCAAGTTAAATCAATTTAAACAACAATGGTGTGCTGGAAAATGTTTTGTATTGCACAATGGCTAAGGAAGCCACCCTCAGTGTTCACAGGGTACTACTTTTGCCAAATTGGCCAGGGGCGTCAAATTGGTGCAGCGCTTTTCAGTGCAAAAAGCGCAAAAACTTGGCGCGTATTCGACTGCGCCCATAGGGGGTTGAAAAAAACTGCGCGAAACGCGCAGCAGGGACTAAAAAGGCAGCGCGGGCAAACCGCGCTGCCAGCGCTCGCTTTAGTAGTACCCTGTTACATACACGAAGCAAAGTAAATTGGCTAAGTCGTATTTCCCACACCGTAGCGTGAGAAATGGAAGCATTCAGGGAGCCGCGGCTCAGATTCGAAACAGTCAGCGAGCAAATTTTGGAATACCCTAAACCGCCGGGGAAAACCAGGAGTAGCCGTGTGCGCCGCGAAGTCAAACAGTAAACCTGAAGTCTGCCGCAGTGTTTTTTTAATTCCAGATTTCTGTATGTCCAGGTTAAGTAGCTACTTGGGCTACTCAACCCTGATTTCAGGATTATTTGCGTAGCCGATTGCATGGCGGAGTGCAAAGTGCGAGCCGGGGGGTCGGGGGGCAAGCGCGTCCGATATCGGGGTCCGGGGGGCGTAGCAATTCTACGGAATGGCGACGCGTTGTCGCAAAAATGAACACTGTCTGCCGGAATTCAATCTAAGCCAAAAGCCAACTAGATCAGCAATGACTTGGCAGTGGGCCCCTCCCCTTACCCTGAGGGGTCCCCGCCTGATCAGCTGAGGGGTCCCCTTACCTGAGGGGTCCCCCTTGATCAGCCTGAGGGGTCCCCCTGATCAGCTTGGGGGTCCCCCTTACTGAAGGTCCCGCCTGATCAGCATACTTGGCAAGTGGGCCCTCCCCTTACCTGAGGGGTCCCCCTTGATCAGCAATCACTTGGCAAGTGGGCCCCTTCCCCTTTACCTGAGGGGTCCCCCATGATAAGCAATACTTGGCAAGTGGGGCCCTTCCTCCCTTACCCTGAGGGGTCCCACTTGATTGAAGGCTGCCTAGATTATTGCGAGCGGCCCCCCACCACCTAGCCACCACCTACCACCCGACACACACACAGCACACACACACGGCCCCCGCCACCCACACCCCCCCCCACACCCATGTAATGTAATGTAATGTAATGATATTGTAATGTAATGTAATGTCATGTAATGTATGTCAATGTAAATGTAATGTATGTAATGTTAATGTAATGTAATGGAATGTAATGTAATGCAATCGTAATGTAATGTAATGTAACAGCTATGCTTAAATGTGAAATTTGAACAACTATCTAGGTGGGCGAGTCGAGTCCTAGGTGGCGAGTCGAGTCTAGGTGGTGTGACAGAATTAACGATCCGTCACCAGTTGCGCTCCTCGAGGTGGCGACTTCCCGAGGAAGGGGGAGCTGAACAGGACTGTACTGTTACACCGTTAAACTGGTCCGCGCCCCCGGTCGACGACGCCTTCCGCGCGCCTACGTCGCTGACTCGGGAATATTCGCACTCGCAGCAACGGCTTTAATGATATCGCATATCCAGAAAGCATCAACGTTTTTATTCGCTGAACCGCGGGAGAAATGTAGGGTACTTACAGCCGAGCTTGAGTGTCCTGAGCCAGACAATAAGAGGAGGTTCCCACAACTCTTTCTCTCCTGGATTACTTTCGTGTTCAAGCTTAGAAAGTCCTAAGGTGCGAGTCGAGTCATAGGTGCGTCGCCAAGCGATGCAGGAAAATTGGGTAGTTACCGAGACAGTCGGCTTGAACGCGTCAGGCTTTGTGCCGGTCGCCATGGTCGTTGGGTCGTTGCTCAAACAAAGGGAAAGTTTTTTGTTTTTAAGATGGAGTACTTATTTAAAAGAAACGGACAACAATATAAATGTAAATTTTAATGACAACTAAAAGTCAATATGTAACCACCTTCAGGTCAATTTCCCTCAACAATTGCAGGTTGACAAGTTCTATGCAGCGTCACATGCGAGGCAAAAAATTGGCGGAGAGAGATCTCGACGGAGCGACAGGTGGCAACGGAAGCGACTTAAGTTACGAAACGTCTGGCTGATGTGTCAGCTTCAGCATCGGTCGTCAGATGGGTCTGCACAGACGGACAATGGATAACCCTGGGGCTCCCGCCCCTTGAAGAGGGTGCTTCCGCACAAATTTGAATTTTTATTGCATATTGTGAAAGAGGAGATCAAAGAGCTTTTAGATGAGCTATCTTAATCAAATTCGAAAGGGAACAAGAAAATGCAGGGCGCAGAAAAGGGGGGAAACAGGGGGGATGCATTGTGTTGAGTGGTATTGTATTGTTTTGGTAATGTATGGTTGGTATGGTATGGTACTGTATTGTAACTTGTATTGTACCTGTATTGTACTGATATTTGTATGGTTTTGGTGTGGTATTGTACTGTATTGTAGTGTAGTGTATTGTACTGTACTTAGTATGTATTGTTTTGTGGTGTCGTTCTTAGGATCCGTCTCCTACGGGCCGACCAGCTATCAGCAGGGCAGGGCAAAATGATATGAAATGTGACGCACCAGGCTCGTCCCCCTTTGGATCCACTGCCACCAAAACTGCACGCGCTGGCAGTCGGGCAGTAGCACGCGGCCGATTTGAAGGCGATTTCGATAACTGTACTGTGGTGTTGCTTCTTAGGTCGGTCTGCCTATGGGCCGACCTGCGAACAGCAGGGAGGGCACAAATGATATGAAATGTGACGCAACCAGGCTTCGTCCCCCTTTGGATGCGCACTGCCACCAAAACTGCACGCGCTGGCAGTCCGGTGCAGTAGCACGCGGCGATTTCGATAACTGTACTGTGGTGTTGCTTCTTAGGGTCCGCTGCCTTTATGGGCCGACCTGCGAACAGCAGGGGCAGCAAACATGATATGAAATGTGGACGCACCAGGCTCGTCCCCCTTTGGATCCACCGCCACCAAGACTGCAAGCGCTGGAAGTCGGGCAGTAGCAGCGGCGATTTCGACGGCGATTTTGATGAACTGTATTGTGGGTCGCCTTCTTAGGTGCCGTCTTGCCTATGGGCCGACCCAGTGTACAGCAGGGCAGGGCAAAATGATGTGATAGTACGCACCAGGCTCGTCGCTCTTTGGATCCACCGTTCACCAAGACTGCAAAGCGCTGGAAGTCGGGCAGCAGAACAGACGTGTCCCACATCGAGGAACGCCTCGTTGACAGCGATGGTTTCGACGCGTTTTTGCCGATCATTTATGCAGTGCGGCTGCCACGAGGGGTTCCAACCCGGAGCATCTGTAATGCCTGCGGTCAAGGCCTGGCTTTGATTCATCTTGGGTGAAGAGATAAAGCCACGGGGAAGGTCCTGGATGTGTTGGTGACCACAGGTGAGGATTACATGGGGAAGCCGCACTTGACTACGGGGGTGGGATTATGTGTGGGTGGGGTGGGGTGGGTGGGTGCGGGTAAGGGGGTGTGTGGGTGCTTCTGTGAGTGGGTGGGGTGGGTGGGTGTGGGGTGTGGGTCAAGGTGGTGTGTGTGTTGGTTGTGGGGGGTGGGGTGGGGTGTAAGGGTGGGTGGGGTGGGGGGTAGGCGTTGTAAGGGTGTGCGGTGTGGTGGTGGTGTGGTTCTGTGGTCCGATGAGGTTGGGGTGGGGGTGGGGGTGGATTCAGCTGTAAGTGCATCAGCCACAGCCTGCTGCACTCATCTTGGTGGCGGAAGAGAAACCACGGGGAAGGTCAAGTGTGTGTTGGTGACCAACAGTGGGATGTACATGAAGAAGCCCCCATTTGACTACTACTAAGGGAAGGGGGGGGGGGTAATAACGGTGCGGAGGAAGGGAAATAACATTGGGGGTGGTGGGGTGTGGGGAGTGACTAGCGAATGGTGGGAAGGGGGTAACAATGGTTGGAGGAAGGGAGGTAACTAAGGGGGTGGTGGGTGGTGGGTGGTGGGGGGAGTAAATACTGATAGTGGGAAGGGGGTCATAACGGTGGGGAAGCGAAGGAGTTGTAACCTAGAGGGGGGAGGGGTGGGGGGGGTGTGGGGGAAGTATTATGATAGTGGGAAGGGGGTCAATATACGGTGGGGAGAAGGGAGGTAACCTAGGGGGGAGGGGGTGGGGGGGTGGTGGGTGGGAGTTAACTACTGATAGTTGGGAAGGGGGTCATAACGGTGGGAGAGGAAGAGAAGGTAACCTAGAGGGGGGAGGGGGTGTGGGTGTGGGGGGAGTAATCTACTTATCGGTGGAAGGGGGTAACAACGGTGGGGAGGAGGGTGAGGTAACCTAGAGGGGGGGGGTGGGGGGGGGGAGTAACTACTGAATGGTGGGGAGAGTGGGGTCATTAACGGTGGGAGGAAGGGAGGTAACCTAGAGGGGGGAGGGGGGGGG
>JAJSRW010000468.1:0-17434 GCA_022414725.1 Microglena sp. YARC | reverse complement strand
TCGGAAAATCTCGATAGCTTGTTGAATCATGGGCTCTCCAAACAAACTGCCAGCATGCTTGCCCAAACAATACAGATTAGAGAGAACCCTCCTTGATTACACAGTCCTTGGTACCTAAGATACCCATCGGGAGGTCTATAACATATGGCATCATCATCTGACAGGAATTAAAATCCACAGCTGAGCCGATTACCTAAACATATTGGAGGAATTCGCAGGGGAGTTATTGAACAGCCATTAGTCTTGTGACGATGATGATATTGTTGACTGGACTGGACCTCAACGTCATCAAACGAAACTGATTAAATATGAACTGATTGAAGCCAATCTCATTCCCTGGGGCAATCACCCATCCCGACAATTAAAAGACTGAACCAACAAGTTTCGACACGGGTGGATAAATCACCAAATGCCCATCAGCCAGTTATTTCAAAACACGGTTCTAGTGTTTGGGGGAACACCTGTTTTTTGTTCCTTATCGGCTCACAATTCTTATGATTTTAGTAATGTGTTTTGAGGAAGTTGCAAGTCATTATATTATTGTTACATTTATTGATGTATTTGTATTTATAGAACTAATTCGAGCTCCGACCCGCTCCCACACGGGATTGTTGCTTACTAGCCACTCAATAAACCCATTGCAAGTCAAGTTGGCTTGAGCCCTGCTGCTCCACTATAACGGCTGAGACTTCGAATTGCCCAATCGAAACTGTTCCTTTGTGTATCAATATGCCGACATGAACTCATCATCATGTTGCTGGGCAGAACTTGCATTGAGAGTAACCAAAAGAATTCTATCACGTCTCTTTCTTGCAATCACCGTAAGAGCAGTCCAAGCTCCCTCCTGATCATCATCGCGACTATGAAACAATATAACCCAAAAAAAAGGACGCTGAAAGGCAAAGCCCCGTATCCACATCGCCGCAGTGAAGGGCCCGCTAAGGTGGCTTGGGCAGACTAAAACTCCCTTACATATCAGGGTGCCCTTATTTCATTGCGTGTTGTAATAGAAGAATGCCTTCATCGTGTTAAACGACACCACACCACTGTCCAACATTGCCCACTAAAATGCTGCGAATTAAGTAGGTCCCATTGATAGTGAACATGCACCTTTCCATCCCAGTTCGCTTTCCTGACTTGAACGTGTTACAGTTTTTGGTCACTGCATTCCAATTGCTCCACGTAAGGGTGATTGATCTACAAACATTCCCAAGCTCGATTAACCGAACTGGACGACACCACTATAATTTGGTGGAGCTGGCCTTCTAAACCCACTCTTGAGTGCGGAGCTTGATGAAAATTGAATAAATTTAGTTCTTGAACGATGATTTCATCACCACAACCTCCATTTTTGCAGAAAAGGCCCATTTGGAGTGCGGCATCAAATATGAAAAGAGCCATCACTCTATGTGAATAAGTAATCAACACTGAACTGAAATGGTCCCTGATAGAATAAATTTCCTCCCTCCCAATTAGACAATTGGTAATCCATTCTAGCTGTATCCTAAGGCGAACCTGCCCTAAGGAGTTTTGTATCCAATATGCTGGCGGAAAGCTATTGAGAGTCAGCCAATTTAAAAAATGCAATAATCTTTGGGAATACTAATCTCAATGGGAATAGTGAACCATCACCTCCTGATGTCGTGTGATCATTTGTCCATTGTCCCAGTGTTCTTGAGCTTTAGTCAGCTTTTCTCTATCTTTTTATGTTTCAATCAGACGCTTGTCTAATATTTGGTTGACACTAATGCGAACTATATCTCAGATGTGTTGATCGCTTTAATACCCAGTTCTTGAATGGTCTTCCAATATTTCATATTCTTGGGGGAAATGCTTCAAGATCTCTATCTGTATTAGTGCCTTAAAGTTTTCATAAACATCCAAATCAGAAAAGAAATTAGTCAATTGAAAAATCAGATCATTTTCAAATTTATCTTCATCTGTTCAATCATGGATTCTTTGTTAGCGTCATTGTCCATTCTCGACACCTTTGGTATATTAGCCCTGTCTTCCATCCCAGTGCTTACGTCATCTCCAATGGATTCCAGTTGATAGAGAGTTCTCCGTTAGCCTAGTACTGTATAGTTTTTATATTCTGCATTAACTTGTAGCACGTCAACCAGGTTCGGCCTGGTGACAGCCAACATAATTTCCTCAAATATGACGCATCTAATTCCTTCCGATCGCTCTTACCGGGAAATGACAACCTAGTGTTTTAATTCCCATTATGATCAAAATTCCCGATTGAGGGCTGTCCCGCCAATGTGCATGCGTTGATTGCTTAGTGGTTTTCTTGAGACTTCTCTAAACTTGTGAATTCCATGGAGCCACTACCCAATATCCTGGTTCTTGTTCAAAATTCTTTTATGCATCTACATTGTTACGTTGTAAGACTTTTCCAACAACCAAGCTAGACCGTTAACAAATGTCATTTTTCTACCTCTTTTGTGCTTGCTGGGATTTTAACACAGGGATGTCGCGTTATTAAAGTATAGGTTATTTCGCTTACGATTTTTGGTCTTGTAAGGTCTATTTGATTTGATTCTCCCTTCGTTGACTGAAGTTTTACTGGAACGTCTATTTTGTGCGTGTATTTTGCACTCTTCTTGTAGTCTCTAGCCGCTTATTCTGATTTCATGTCCTAAGGGAATTCGGCACTGTAGCTAATGGTATCAGTTCAGAGCTCCGTCCAGGATACAAATACTTTTATGACGGTGATAATCTCTTCTTCAGCTTTTTTCGTGTACGCGGTTCTGAATTTGATCCTCTCCGGTGCCGCCTTCTCCATACAAATAATATTGTGGTATGCAGTTTATTTATGTGTGCGAAAATCATACACCATGGTTCCGATTTTGGTGGCATGTGATTTTGTTCTCCCCATTTCAATTGGACCCCATAGTGCCTCGTCATAGTATACTCCCTAAGCATAACGTAGTGAAGCGGTGTCTCAATGCAACCCTGACAAAATCGTTTGCCCTTTCTTTTCAAACTAAAGCCATATGTAGCCATCAAGCATCGGGTGGGTCTGACGGCTGTTTTAACCCTCGATGTCCTTGTATTTAGCCAATGTCTTTCTATCAGTAGGACGATCGTCTTGAAACTTGAAATCTTGCCTATTTGACCGATAACTAGCATTCTCATTGGTAAAAAAATCCAAACCGGTCTTGTTATCTTACTCTGTTTATTCTCGTTAAATTCACAATGTCGGGGACGGGTTCCCGGTCCAGGCGTCGCGGTAAATCTCGTGATCAATCCTGCGGATACGTCAGCACACCACACACTGATGACTTGTCCGCCTCTTTTCTTTTCTGTTAGCAAGTAATTGCAACTCATCCTTTTTTTGAGAAATATAAGCCGAGTGTCTTTTTGCGGTATTTGTTATTTTCTTTGCTTCAATCCAGCACAACTTGTTGGTATTACCCTTCGAAGTTTTTAGTGGGATTATCTGTCGATTTTTCATCAAAACACGATGCCACTACGTCTCCCAATTCTGGCGCATGTACCGGATAGGAACTTCCCCCTAAATATGAACCTCTGATATATTCGACGGTTCATGACTCTCCAGTGTAGTCAATCCACTTCGTTATCCGTATATAGACGATACGTTCTTTGCCCTTGTAGTCATTTTGTGTTCTATTTAGTTATTTTCACTTCATACCAAGAAAACTTACTGTTGAATAGGTATGATTTTCATTGGCTTGGGAATGTATCCCAATGGATGGTACAATTGGGAAAACCCAATGATTTTTTCAAAATAATATTCAAAGCCAGAAGCATTAGTGTTTGTTAAAAATCATATATCCAACGTATTCATCACGTATGCGAAGAGAGAGATCTTCGGTCAAACAAGTTTACCGATTAGGGACAGGACTCCGCAATACCGTGAAATTACATTTGCAACTAGAGGGTTGTACGTGAAAGGTTTCTTTTTGTTTGAGGATACGATTTCACGACAGTTGATTCTAGTATGATAACTTTTTAAAATATCATATGTCATCAATCACACATCGAATCAATTGTTGGTGTAATTAGTGATCAGATCCGTAGTTGTACACTCGAAAACGAATTCTTCGGGATTTCGACTGGGGTAAACAGTCCTCCTGGTTTCTGGTTTGAAGGTTTATTGATCGGCCACTGAGTGGACAGCTCTGGGATGAAATTTTACATCTGCTTGGATAATTGGGCCAGAAAAATGTTCTTCTAAGACATGGTCTTCTGTCTTATCCGTCCCAGTGATGTCCAGCAATTTTGGGGTATGCATCTCTCGCATAATATCGTTTCTCAGAGATCAACCTGTGAAAAGATAATTTTCCCTTTGGAAAAATAAAATCCTCTTGTCTGTAGACCTATTCTCCTTGGGATGAGGAATGTGGGATCTTTACTGTACCCACCTTTGATTGGTCAGTCCAATCTGTGGTTCGTGAGCTAGCGCAGGACCATACATGCGACAACCAAGATGTCCAAAAGCAGGGACTTTCGACCTCAGAGGGTCTGCCTGTTGGTCGTTCTACCGGCTTCATAATTCCATGTTGAAGTCAAACCCCCATCAATTCCGTTTCCCATTCATTGCTAGTTCTTCTAGACAAAAATAGGTTTGGACTTGCAAGAATTTTCAAGAGGATGGTGATCTGTAACCACTTTTAAATCTTTAGATCCCTCTGATTATAGCATTTCGCCAGTTCTTTCAGGCTGACACTTGCTCCTAACAATTCTTTGTTCTGTAGGTGGTATAATTCTTTTCTGCAGAATTGAACTTCTTACTGTATAAGAACGGTCTACCATCTGATGAAGGAACAGCACCAGTTCTTAACAAGAATGCGTCTGAAACTACCGTTAAAGGGGTGTTCTCCAAAAATCTTGGCAGAACCTTTAACCGGGGCTGTGACTAAAGCTTCCTTAAGCTTCTCAAAGAGTTCGTATGGTTTTCGTGACCAATGAGTACCCAAAATCTGTCCCTCTTGTAGTTCATGGAGAGGGGGCTGTAAGTGAACTGTATCCTTGTCCATGAAATTTTTCTGAATAGTTAGTTCAACCCAAGATTGCCGCAAATTGCTACATCCTTTCGGGACATTGGCCACGTTGGTTACTGCGAGATCTTGGCAGGCATTGACCTTGATGCGCATCTCTCCCGACAATATGACCCAAAAACCTTCACTTTACTTTCATATTGAGGAAACACTTGCCTGCAAACTTTTACATTGTATTTGTATCTTTCTACAAACTTCGAACACTAGCTTGATGTGTTTTCAACATGCTCCTCTGGAGTCTTACTGTACTATCATTATCATCCAGATATATCACTACCATAATTTATTCAAAGTATTTATGGATAAGACTAATTCTGTTGTCATGGGACTGCTTGAAAAAGTCGTCTGGTGTGATTTGCTAATCCCATTCCCAACTCACTTTGAATTCATTAATGTCCCACTGAGAGTAGTGAAAGCAGTCTTATGAGCATCCTTCCTCAGATATCTTAATCTGAAAATATCCGGAAGTCGAGATCAATGAGCTGAATATGGTACTACCGGTCAGTTGAGTGCGAGAGTTGTTTCCATCAAATCCTTGGGTGGCGGTACTTGTTCTTGATTGGTTTTTTCTTGTTGAGGTGGGCTCTCCAGTCGCCACACTTACCCTGGAAGCCGTCCTCCAGTTTTTAGCAACAAAAAACCATAATGGGTTTGCACCAAAAAGGTGATGTGCTTGGGTGATAAACCCTTTTTTCAACAATTCTGCTACATACAGCTTACACATTTCCAACTCTGCTGGACTTCATTCCGTCTGCAGGCGTCTATACGTGGAACTTGTATCTGCCATCCAACTTGATAGTAATAGGCCATGCCTCTATCTATATCTTTCAACCTTGTCCAAGTTTTTTTGAAAAGGACCTTGATTCCTGAAGAGGTCTGTCGCATGAATGTCTCGGGGTCTAACGTCGACATTCTGCAGACTCTAAGAGTTTATTCTCATAGCATCTCGTCTCATGCGAGAGTCTCTATGGTGTGGGAAGTGGTAAATGCTTCTTCTTGTTGGGGGGCTGCCCAAGCTCCTCTCTTTTTCCTCTTGTCTGTAACCCGTCGCAGTTACAAACGCTTTTCTTTTCAGTTTCGGTTATGTACACTCCCTTGCTGATTCGACTCATACTCTGGCAAAGTATGGTTACTATGATTTGTTATATTCCTGCAGAGGCTCTTCCACTGAGGGGGAAAACAAGGCCCTTTCCTGTTTACGGAAGGTTTCCAGTCCTTGTTCCTGATTCATTTTTGTCTCTTGCTCTGGCAGAATTTCTTCAGACATGGGCTGCTTAGCAGGGTCTTCTATGCTGTTGATTATTCCATCTCCTTTCTCTTGATGGAGACTAGGAGGAAATGTCTCGACCTTTCCTCAAGGCTCGAACAGCTTGTTTGGCAGACATCACAACATTCCTATGTCAGTGTTAAACGCGTTCTGGTTAGTCTCCAGTTAATGAATGTATTCGGCCGATCTCGTTGTACGTATCTCCTTTTTGAGATTGTGATCATAGGTACATTTAGGAGATGCCAACATTACAGCACTGCTTTTTGTAGCTAACCTCGGCTTTCCGTGTTTCTAAACCAATCTCTCGCCTAGAATGAGGTCACAACTCCTGCTATCAATTTCTTTACCTAATCCCCACTTTTTTGTGTACCATGGGCACAATGTACGTGCCAAATCCTGAGGCGCATTTCTGCTGTCCCCGTGACATCATACTGGTTTCTCCAGCCACTTGTATATTATCTGTGGCTCGTTGGTTTGTGCAAATAATCTGCTTCTACTTGCTATGTTGCTTGACTGAATGAGGAGTTTTGGATGTCGGCCACTGTCCACGAAGTACGAGAGAGTACTTATGCTTTGGCCTTGGACTACTAGACCTTGCAAGCACACCATATTAACTTGTCTCACAACGGTTGTTTTGTATGTTTAACAATGATTCAAAACTTTTGTTTTGGTGTGCTTAGGTCCGGCCTTATGACCTGGTGGGTTCAAATATACCAAATTTCAGTTATTCTTACTGGTAGTATATTTAAGCCATTGTCGTTGTGCAACTAGATCTGTCTCTTCCAATATACTGTTTGATAGAACGGCGCATACCTTTTAGGTATTTTACCCATGGCTTGTAGCTTTCCCATCGTACTTGGGAGTACGAAGACTGCAGACGTCTGAGGGTTCTTTACTTCTTGTCATCGTGTAATGATGAAGCGCATCCGCTATGATTGTCCTGTGGTGGGTTGGATCCAACACCATATTTATCTTTGAATATCATGCTCGGAAGGAAACTCTCGTCTTGCACGTCTGTTGGGCATAGTGGTAGCTAGGGGGTATACGAATTAAATGCATCAATTCCGCAACTGTCTCCAAGGGATTGCCATAATCATCTAGTGTACACCTCAGGTTTGCACATGTTACACGCTAAACACTTTCCTCAGCCTCGCTGGGACTGCTGTGTTTTTATTTGGTTACTAACATGTAACAACCGGGTGAAATTTGAAAAAATCGTTTTCCTAGGAACTCTCACCACTCGCCTCTCCACATCATATCGCTCGGCGGGGTTGCCCTGCCCACTAGGACTACACCTATTTCTTACCCCACCTAGGGATGCTCAGTAGTAACCCGTCCTGCCTCGACCATGTGTTTTTCTGGTACGGGCTTGCTGGTGCGGGCAACTGCCGCCCTTCCCATGCGGTCTGTCGCACTGCCCGTATGGGATTGTGGCAGCCTTCTTTCATCTGTTACCATGAGCTGCTGCGCTAATTGGAGAGTTCTTGTTCTTCGCATTAGCTTCTTCAGGAGGGCCTAGGGAGCTTCATCACTTCTCTCGGTCTTGTGGTAACACTTACTCCCAGACAGATTGTGCGAGCCGCTGGTGCAATACAAGGAGGTTGCCTGTGATTTGGGGGGGACAAGGGGTTTTGTAAGGGGGTTTGCCTTCCAACTTTTGTAAGGGTCCTCGTTCCTTAACTTTCTTATCCATTGGGACTTCTCTCGCTTCTGCGAGTTCATCACAGCATCCTTCTTGAGTAGATGTTGAGTGAGATCTTCTAGAGTTTCAAATGGCTTTGACTTCTCGTCATAGTAGCTGACTTCTTTGGAATTGAGGAAGAAATGCAATGAATTCCTGAATACCCTGTCAACAAGACCATCATGGGCAATCCAACTTCCTGATTAATCTGTTAAAATTAACGATATGGGTTTGGATGGACGTAGCCCTTGCTTGAACTCATTCCTCATAAGTAGTCTCTAGGTTCTTCTCAACTCCCTTCTGGAGTGTAACACTAGAAGCTTTTCTTAGCCCCACTCTAGGAATTAATTCCAAGTAACCTTTGACTTATCGTGGAAGTGCTGCTCGCCGCCACATCTGGTGGACTGAGTCACTCAAAGTGTGTGCCGCGCGGCTAGTCACAATGTTGACTTCCCATTCTCTACTCCAAGGTACCGTGAAATGCATCTGTGCCAACTCGGTTTACCCCTATGACCCACTGTTCAGGACCCATCTAAAGTTCATCCTTCTCTTTGAAACCTAGGCTTGACGACGCTTGCCGCTTTGTCATGCTGAACTGCTTCTTTAAAATCTGATCTTTTTTTCTGATTAATGTATCACAGACCTGCGCATGATGGGTTTAGAACCGTCCTCTGAGGAACCACTGCTTGAGGTAGCTACTAGAGCTATGGGCTATCTTACCTTCCTTTTGGAGCCCACATGTTCTTGTTGGTGGGTAGGTCTGTGGCCTCTGCTGCTGATTGTACATTGCTGCTGCTGCTGCTGCATACATGTTGCGGTCTGATGCCATGTCGAGCTGATGTTGCTGACTCTGAGGTTGCTGCTGCTGGCTGCCGCTTCCTAACAAATCGCAGCATATTTCAGCGGATACGTCCCTTCTTGCAGGCTCTCTAAAGTGCTTTCCAATGTCATCAAAGACGGGCAAACCCATGGGTCGTTTTTTTTTCATGTGCCCGTTGATGCGCTGCATTGACCTCTCAGGAAGACTTTGATAGTGTGTCCTTTCTTCCCTCGTACCACTGAGTTGTCAACAGACTGTTGAGCTGTTCAGCCACTTTCAATGCTTGAGCACGTGGCCAAGATATTCTTCTCACTGCTTTTCTTTGACAGCGACAGCACCTTTTTAAAAGCGGAACTAGTCTACCTTAGGTCTGGGCTCGTCTGTTGGTACGGCTTATAGGCCGTAGGGGATGGCCTCTTGGCCCTGAGGGCTCGGGCCCACTCGGCTGCTACTAGCGGGGTTGAAGTGCAGAGGGCCCGCTTTGGGCCTGGCCTTGGGCTGTACGAGATTTGATCTGTTTCGGGAGCTGGGGGCTACGCTCCAGGCTGGGCTTGAGGCTGGACAGGTCGCTGTTCGAGCGGCTGTTGCTCGGATAAGCTAGGGGACGAGGCGAGGCTGCAAGTGATCTCTCACGGGCCCCTGAATTCCTTTCTAGCTGCATGCGACCTAACGTAGTCCTTGATCGTCGCCATGAGATATTTCGTTCTCGAGGGAAAGCCTGTCGATTGCTGCACGGTTATCCGTGATTTTCTTGGATAACTTTAGAGTCGCTGCCTTACTGGACTCTGCAGTCGTTGTTGGGGCCTTGCAAATAATATTCTGCAAGCTTGTTCTGATTCTCCCGAAGCTCATCCTGCATCGGGATGATCTGCCGCCTGTGGCAAGATCCTCGATCTCTTTCTCATGCCTCGCGTTTTTGGAGACTGAGCTCCCGATGATACGCTGTGTCGTTGCGCTTCCTGTTGGACTGCCCAGTCCTGCATGGGGGTGGAAAAGAGTGTCACGGTAAGAGGGTTTGCTAGACATACTGGTCTGCTCGCGCTTCTCACTTTTCTCTTTCGTTCCTTCTTTCCCCATCATGCCGGAGTTTCCGGTGCTGTGAGACGCTACTTGCGCTTCGAGCTCTTGGCCCTGTCTGTCCTAAGCTCTGAGCTACGGACTTCTTGCATCCTGAACTGGTTGCTTTACGCTTTCGAAACAAGATTCTGTTTTGATGCCCCATTTGCGCTTAAAGAAGCCTTCTGAGCTCATCTTGAACAATTCTTTAGCTACCCGCGTCCTCTGTGCTCGTCGAGTTTCTCGCCGACGGGGTTCAACTGTTTTTTTCTCATGTCCGCGTTCTTTGTCTGGGATCTTCTTTTTTCTCGGCTGCCTTGCCGGTCTGCTTACATCCCGACGTTCTTGTCTGAGATTGTTTTTCCTGTCTACGGCGTTCATGCCGGCTAGGTAAGCGCATGCTCACTTTTTCTTTGCATCGAAACAGGGGGCACAAAGTAAGGGGATGGACGAAACAATACATAATTACCGCTCGATGTTCTTTACCATCTATCCTCGTGCTTTCCGAGAATCCTCCATGTGCTGATCGACGATTCGGTACCTCCCAAGGAGCTCCATCTGCAATTAAACTCATGTCATCAAATGGGGCTGAGGAGGTTATCGTGACTTCGCTTCTAAGAGTCGAGCCGACTCCTTCAGCTCTGCAGTTTGGCTCGCTTGCGCGCATTGGCCAACTGCTTGGCAGGACTGTCGCCCTGGCGAGCATGTGTGTCCGGGGAGAGCCTTCAGCAGGCCTTCAGCCTGGGCAAGATGTAGGGAGATGTCATTGTATGATAGTACGGACCAGTTCTCAAAACCAGTGAAGAATCCGGAACTATGTTTAAATGGCAGTGGTAGTTACGTAGCGTGAATACGGATGTAATATAAGACTTGGGGGGGCCTAAAGAGCAACCGAGTAAGAACTCTGGATTAGATTAGCTTCCTCGAACCTGCGAGCGCTGATTTTATAGTAGTGTCGCGCACGCATGGGCGGCGAGACATTCTGTATGTAACGGCTAGCCCTAGGGCTAGTTGTAGGTATCGGCAGGCAGCTGTTACCCGCGAGACGTCGGTAAGATATCCTTCGGTTCCAGGCGGTTACGGCCCGTCAAAACGGGCGGTACCTACTACTTGGCATGGTTACGGACAGGTAGTACACGAGTGCTCTCGGCGGGCATATACCTGACCTGTAACCACTGTAGCAAGCCTATCCTGCTACAGGTAGGGAGGTGTACAAGGCCAGGAGGCAGAGCATAACGGAGACGGCAGAGATGTCGGAGGGTTGTTTTAGGGGGGACCATGGTGCTTGTTCAGTCGTCCGTAGGCAGGCAGCTGCTGCTGTGTGGTGTGGGTGTGGGTTGTGGGTGTGGGTGTGGGTGTGGGGTGGGGGCACTGGGGTGTGGGTTGTTGTGTGGTATGGTTGTGTGGTGTGGGTTGTTGGGTGTGGGTGTGGGGGTGTTGCGGTGTGGGTGATGGGTGTGTGTGGTGTGGGTGTGGTGTGGTTGAGGTGGGGTGTGGTGCCGTATACGACGCCCTTATTAGATACATCCCAACCTTTGGGAGCGTCTGCTTTATTCCCAAAGAATCATTATGGCACGTCATCCTACCTATGGAGCATGCCGGTCTTCGGGTCTTTTTCGATAACTTCATTTTACCCCCAAATAAAACAGTAGGGGTCTTTCCGATAGTCCCTCCGCACGAATATATATCTCGGGATGTCGATAGATTTCCCCAATATTAGTTAAGGTAATACGGGGGTAGTACCCGTGGGGGCCGGGCTGTTGAGCTTATAGCCGCTGGTCATCGGCATCCGACGGAACGCTATCAGATGCGAGAGACGAAAGACATCCATCTGTGCGGAGGTGTTTTTTGTCCCAGATGATTCGCCTTTTAGTCTCATACGCAAAGTGAGACTGTATGGCACATCTGTTCAGCGGGGGTGTTGTACTCCCATCTAGTGCCCCAAAGCGCTTTGGTCTTAGCGGGAAGAAACTTGTCAACTTGCCGAATGACATTTATTCCGCGTGCGACCTCAAAATAAGAGGGGCATCAAGGGGAGCACCCAGGCCCAACCTCACCGCGCCACCCCCAAGAACGACCCCACGCCTTTAACCCAACGATAAAATGGAGCTGGGTAGGAGTAGTGGAACCATGCCGAACCCCCCGAAATAGCGCGACCCCCAGCTGAGGCGATGATTTTCTGAGGAATCTCAAGGGGGGAGCGTCCGCCCGTCACCTCGTACACGTGGTGAAGAAACACGCTTTGCGCATACTGAGACAGGTTATTGCGTATGAGACGATGAGCGCAATTAATACATACTTAACCACTTTAATAACCCATTCACTTTTTTTACCTACTCTGCGCAGGACGGCGCCTGGTCTACCCGCTTATCGGTTACCGTTCCGCCCCTCCTGCTATCGCAATTCCTCGGAGGACGGAATGGAGGATGTTTACTCGCCCAATGCGCTGGCGGAACCACCTTTTGCACACAAAACCAGCACGGCGGTTCATTGCACGAATTCGCTTTTTTGCTCCACGATTTGGTCGTCCTTCTTATCAAGAAGTGTTGGATAGCACGTAACAATCTTCGACTTCCTCTCAATAGGATATGCTTACGCTAAGGGATGTCTGAAGAGCACACCTTGACCACCTTTGCATCCTTCTGATTTGATTGTCTTCTTTTTCTGGCCCAGTCTCTCACAGTTCAAATCTTTCCACGGTTTCTTGTAACGAACGTTTCAACATCGCTCCTGGTCTATACAGACGGGTTGACTACCTCCGTCAGCTTGAAATCTGAGAATATCCTGCTACGTGTTATTTCTCAATGGTGTAAACAGCTCATGTGAAAATCTGGCCTTCTCATCTTTTCCAAATCGTTCTTCTGTACACATTGGGCGAAACACGCACTCTGTCTCTACTTTCAGGGTCACTTCGTCATTCAATCTTCTTTTTGATTTTTTGAATTGGCAGCTAGTCGCTACCGATCTTTTGAGAATACTTGTTCTCACGATGTCGTTACACCTCGCCCTTGGGCGACAGATCTTTTCAAACCCAAATCAAGCGAGGGGGTCATTATACAGTCATCAACGAACCTCACCCAAGTGCGATCCCAAATAATATACAAAACCACCATCTATTTTTTCGGACCAGCTGGTTCTCATCCAGCGAAGTATTTCTTTATCAGCAGTAATAATGTCCTTAGCACCCTTCTCTTAGTGTCAGCCCAGCTAATCTGTCACATCGAAGTTTCCCAGCTTGTCGCATTAGGAGTAATGTGGTCTTCTTATAATATAAATTGATTGATGTTGTTATTTCATACCCTCCTTGCTCTGACACATGGTCAAGAATGATCTGGGTTCATATTTCCAGTGATCTTAAATTTGAATTTAGTGTTTGGTCGCTCTGGTAATTTGTGTTAGCTCTCGTGGATTGAGAGTAATCTTCCAATATTCTCGTTTGGTAATCCCCGTCGTCTCTTTAATCTCAATAGGCTTTGGTTATTGTTATTGTTGAGCATGTAGTCTTATTTGCGTGGACTTCTGCTGGGGTTACTACTTAAACGATACACCAACTGTTCAAGAATAAAGTGCCAAGTTTGCCATTATAAATGATTTCAATGTTTTTATTATTTAGCGGCCAGGATTTTGTTCCTTGATTTAATCAGAAGGCCTATTAAATATATCCTCCCACAGAGCTTGCTACTGCATATAGCGGCACATCATGTGTCTATTTAATTCCCCTCTCTCATTTAAAGGCGGTAACTTTGAAATTCAGACCATGGATGTTCACCACTCACCACAGTGTCATGCGATGACGCATTTTAAACTTCCTTTTATATTGTCACATGAGAGAAGAGATGTCCGTTCCCAGTAGATCGCTTTAAGTTACTGGTTTCTGATTGAAAAATAGCAGGATATGTAATTTTTTCTGGTGTACATGATCCTCCCAGATAATGTGGTTTTCTTATTGTAGGCTCGGTATATCATGCATTCCATAAATTGTTTTTTTTCAAACCATTTGAGAAATAGTTCTTATCGTGGGGAGACATTACTTCTTAAATAGTTCATTCAGTGTGTGTTCAGGTGTAGAAGTCTGTTTGTTGAAAAGGCAATCTCTGTAGCCAAAAATGACTCGTAGCTCATTGGTGGCCTGGGATCACAACCAGATCTGTGTAAATGCTTGTCATACGATTTCTTTAAAGATGTGTAGAATTAACCTGAAAGGCACATGTATTGGGAGGGGATCTAATAGTATGGATTGCTTGATAGAACCTCGTAGTGTGTCTTTCCCTTCAACGCATCAATCGGCGTTTTCAAGTATTTGTTGTCCACAGAGATTTATTAACAGACATTGTAGAATCGTTTCAAGGAAGCCTCTGTATCAATTCTGTTTGAAAGGGAATTATGATGTGCTCCTTGGGCGCTTGATTCATTTTGAAATGTTAATTGAATAACATTTGTAGATTGTCAAAAAGATTTTTCTAGCATGTATGCTGCGTGCATCTTTTGGGTCATCCTCCCTCAGCCCAGATTTTGTTAATAAAAAAATCAGGTATAACCAGGAAACATTTCGTAATCTTGTTCCTTGTAGATTTTGTGAGCAGTTCATAGTATTCTTTTGATATTAGGGAATTTATGAAGCCTCTCAAGCTTTCAATATGCACGTTTGCCTGATGGAAAGGTCTCTAACTGGATTACCAAGCTTTATGAAAATGATGTTATTGTCATGGGCATACATATGGTCTCATTAAATGGCCCGGCTTCTTGTTGGTTTTTTTTGATAGGCTACATCAAAGCTATAACACATAATTCGTACAACACGTTTCTCGTACTTACTTCCTGCTAACTCGCTGCTCGCCTTTTTTTCTTTTCTGCATAGCGTTCCTATCATATCTGTTTACCTTCTTTTTGCCTCTTTAACCTTATTTCCTTTGCTTCGCGTGATGGTCCTTCTACGACTCCAAACATCAATCATAGCAAATCCGGTAGTGGATTCGTATCCCTTTGCTATCACATATTTCTCTGTAAATCCTACGCCGGAGCTTCCCCTGTTACCATGTGCTTCTTGGTAAATTTTTTACTAAGTTTTGTCGTGATGCCATTATATGTTTTGTTCATAATATTATCTATGGATTTATCTTTAAAGCAACAATTTAAAGAACTTTAAAAATAAAAATTTTTGTATTTCATTTTTTTAAATTCACTTACACAGACTCTGCCTTCACAATAGCCTTTTCGTTCTTTCAATTTTTTGGCATTATAATTCCGCGGACACTTCATTTCGTTGTGCACGGTATTCTGGTCATTCTTACTTTCATTCATTTCATTGTTTTTTGGCCGCTCCTGTACACATCAATCTGTCTGAATATCTTCTAACCATTGCAAATGGCGAAGCGCATATATGCTTGCAATGACTTTATACTCTGGATCCTCCGCCATTTCGTTTTTGTGCATCAATGAAGTTTGTATTGAAAACCTTAATCGGCTGTTGTTGAACGTCAGTCATCCTTAATACTGTATAAATATTATAATCCTTAAGTAATTCCAATTTTCTTTTTAGGTCTATCGGACTGATTAAGCCCTTATGCACCAATGAGGTGCTGGTACAAGGAAGTTGTAATTGAGACCCCAATCTCTCTTTTTCTGAGTCCTAGAGAATCTCACAGCTTTCTGGAGCCAAACGCCTATCACTTCTTGGATAACAGCCCAATTTCCACTGCATTTTTAGAATCTCCTTGACGTGTATTTTGCCGCTGCAAGATTGATCGCCTTCAATGACTCCTCAGGGTTGAAGGTATTCATATGATTTTTTCTATGACTTGTCAGAAAGGTTCATGTAATGATCCGTCTGTCAATCCTCAGCTTGTCAATGCATTCCGAAGAGGAAATTGAATGATTACACTACCCCCATCGCTCAAGAAAGATATGCTCCCATTAATCTCCGCACCCTGTGGGTCTGCTAAGTGAATCAACCAGGCCCAATTGGCTCCAGTCTGCGTTGGTAAGTCGAACAAGAACGACTCACCTTTCACTCCGGACCAAATATGCAACAAAGTCGTTTTTTGGACTGTCAATTGTCTGTAGATCATTGTAAGACCCTGAAAATAAGGTGGGCTTGTTTTATAAGTGCCGTTATAGTCCCTCTGAAAAACTGTTGTGATCTTTTTGGTGTCCCTCTGGGCTGAGCAAAATATATACTGAGAGGTGGTTGTAACATTAATTTCAAACATATTTATAAACATGAGGTCCAGAAAAAAATGTGGGGAAAAAAAAACAAAAACAAACAAAACAAATACAAATCAAACAAGAGGGAATACTACAACCAAGAGCCAACAACAATTAATGTTAGAATTACCTGCTGGTAACACTCCCTCGAATGATGGGATTCACCCTTTATGCATATGTTATAGAGATCCAAAAAACCCCATCATAATGATGATAGCTCAGGCTGTAAATGGGGTAATCTGCTGTAGAACAGCTTGCTAGATCGGTGCGAGGGCGGATTGCATGACTCACAAAACACTGTTCACCAAAATAATGGTTTTTTCCCAGGAACTAGGACGTAAATAGACACTTACCTAGACCACCTTCCCTCTCGACATCTCCGTCTAATGCCAATATGCAGCACTCTAAAAAACGGTAATATTTGAGGCGTCACTAGATAGATTTGACTTCAGGCACGCATCGCCAGATTCAAGTGGCCCTAATCTAAGAGGGAGGTTGCTGCAATTGCGCAACCGAATACTTAAGAACGTTCTAAATGAGCCTGGATTTACAAAGTCTAATTGACGAACGGAGAAACCAATAAATCATTATATAGGATTCGATTGTGAATATCTCGGTTTTGGATATAAGGGCAAGCATTTCCTACTCTTTCACCCTCAGACGGACTGACCTGACGGAGATTATGAACAGGAATTTGGAAGATGTTTAAGGCATTAATGTCCAAGCCAATTATCATGGATGATTGGGATGTATGCATTTGTTCACAGCTGAGTTCGCCAAATGCAATAATTCACAAGAACGGAACGTATTGGGAATGAGCCCTTTCCATGGCCCTCTATGGACGACAGCCACTCACTCCAGTTCAATTGGCAGTTAAAGCAAAGCTCAGTGGGCTATGTCCCGAAAGCTGACATTGTTTTTAACACAGTAGGTTGTGTTGAAAAGTCTCTTTGTCGCTTCCGAAAATAAAAGTTAAACTTTATGGAAGCCTTCTACATATTTGTCACCACACTGTGCCCAATTCCTGGGGGGTCCAAACTTACAGCGCTAGGTAAACCTTTCTTGATAACCGAGCGCAGGTCGCCAGGGTGGTTGACGTTTTTCGGTGTGATCTATGACGGGCTCCAAAAACCTATTCACACTTAGCGCTTTCCGGACCTGCGAGCGTGTTTGGGCGTGGAGGTGACCTACAGCTGTTTATTCACGGATGGTGGTGTGGGTATAGCTAGCAGCGTTGCATCTGCAGTTGCGATCATGTGGCACCCAGTGGTCAGGATTGGGAGAGCTGACTTTTGACGGGGGGGTTGGAGTGGAGCTGCATGGTGGGCAATGGGTCCAAGTGCCTGGCGATGGGATGGTATAGGGGGCCTACGGTTGCT
>JAJSRW010001098.1:0-39331 GCA_022414725.1 Microglena sp. YARC | reverse complement strand
GCACCACACACAACACACCACTCCGCACTCCCCACCACCACCCTTGTCCAACTCTCTGCCTCCTGCACACACCCTTACATCTGACACAACACAACCCGGCCTCCCACCACACCACCATAGCTACTACATGCCACAATGTGAACACACATGCAACTCCCTCACCACACACACTACCACACACACACATCGCACCACCATCGCACTTCCAACCTACTTCTGACTCGTGGCACCAATACGACACTACACACCACACAGGCTGCGGGTAAGCGCCTCTCGCCACACACACCGCCTACCCGCAGATACACACACACATCTTAGCACAATCGACGACATCATGCCCACCTACGACTCCACCACCACCGTGACCCAATCTACACACACACTCACACAGCACACACCACTCACACGTCCGAGCACACATCACGTTTCAGTGCTGCCATAATGGACTTATAACAAGCGTGGTAGCCTCTTGCATTCCAGGGTGCTGCGATGCATACCAAACATACAACTGCACAAACACACACACATGCAACTCGCCCCCCATCCGCCCATAGACCACTAGCACTGACTTCACAACGCCCGCCCTCATTTTTCATTTCGACCAGAATTACCAATAATGTCCTGCGGGTACTGCAACGTGTGAATGCAACAGTAACGACAGGGCCTACATGCATCACATGCACACACCACACAAAAATTTGCGTGGGTTCCAATTCAGCACCAGGGCACATAATACCTCTCATCATCACAAACTTGCATCAAGGCCGGCGCTTTTTCCATTTTCTATGCTACACAGGCTTATCAAGGTCTCCGTTGGTCATTGTACTGTCCATGTCGATCGACAATTTGCACGACGACAATCCCCCCCTCCCCCCCCACAT
Organism: Microglena sp. YARC; assembly: GCA_022414725.1. Taxonomy (NCBI): domain Eukaryota; kingdom Viridiplantae; phylum Chlorophyta; class Chlorophyceae; order Chlamydomonadales; family Chlamydomonadaceae; genus Microglena; species Microglena sp. YARC. The sequence goes on along the minus strand of JAJSRW010001098.1, from coordinate 38,450 downwards.
CCCCAAACACCAACCCGAACTCCCACACACACAACCACACCAGCTGTTTAGCGCGAAACATCTGGCTTGTCAGTGTGCAGACATCATACTTATCAGGTGTCCCTTGGTCCATTGGGTTCGTACTGTTCATCTGTTCATCGTGGCACGCCGACAAGGTTTGCACACACGACACATTGGCCTCCCCCCCTCGCCGGCGAACCTCCCGAACCCCCGGAACCCATCCACACACGGCAACTATCACAAAATAGTCTAGTGGTGCTTGTCACCCTTGCCGTTGTTGTTCGCCATGCTATGCTCTCGTCACTGACAGCGCGCACGTGTCATAGTTCATTTCCACGTACAACAAGCTCCATGAAGGGCGCGCAGTTGGTCCCATCTCGCTACTGTCCATCTCCGTCGGCACCGACAGTTTGGCAACAATACTTTCAGGAATCAGGCATCGGGTGGTACAGAGTTGCAAATAAACACAACACACATCACCACCACACCACCACACAGCAAAGCACCCACATTAACAACTTTTACACACAGCAAGAAACAAGTTGGCAACCGAAGTACTCTCTGAGAAACCAGGGCATCATGTACCAAGTGATGTTTTTAATTAATTTTATTGAACATCTGGAACAGAGTTTTTTATCAATTGTTGTTAGAATTGTTTTTAGCGAAAAGCGCACACACTCAAGAAACATTCGGGCGAAATGATTGGGCATAACTAATTTCGTTGAGCAACCTTGGGCACCTATGTACATCGTTGAGTCGCAAACATTTATGAAATTAAGTGCTACCAGATGAAAAGTAATTACATGGCAGACGATCAAATCGCATACGCTAAACCTCCACACACGCAGACGTCGCATGTTTACCTTTGCTGTGTGGTCTGGTTGATCACATATCGCAGCCAACAACATAAACTTCACACGCGCAAGATAACAAGTTTAGCAAGAAGTACTTTTTACCCATGTGCATGTGACCTGTACTTGGATAGTGTGTGTTTCTGTGTGTGAATGTACTTGTCAATATATTTTGAATCCTCGGTAGTGGCTGTATAAAAGTTGAACCATTCGTGTGTGTTGTGTGTGTCGGGCAGCACTCAAAATTTCAGGACTCTCTCTCCTTCATCTCCTACCAAGACATCGCTTCCCCACAAAAGGTGAGGGCATTCGTGTTGTGTGGTGGTGGGTTGGGATGTGTGTGTGTGGGGGGCAGGGGTCCTCATGAAAACCAGGGCTCAATGTATAGACAGTTCCAGGGAGCAAGGGATAATACGCTACAAGCACACAACACACATAAACGCAACACAACCACACATAGTAACCACACATATACACTCAACCCGCAAGAAACAAATTGGCAACAGTCAGTAACACCACCATAACACTCAATCACACAGCAAGAAACAAATTTGGCCAACAAGTAGTGCACCACACATAGACACTCACTACAGCAGCAGAAATAATTGGCAACAAGTTCTTTGAGAATCCAGGGCATGCATGGTTTTAGTAGTTTTAATTTAAATAAAATATTACTATAAAGTTTGTTGTTCAATTGTTATTTTTCAATTGTTTTTATTTGCGAAAACGCCCACTTCAAGAAATTAGAGTTTGGTCAACAAAGTACTGCTCTGGAACCAGGGCATCATGTGTTTCAGATGTTTTGTTTTGCACTGAAAATTTTGACCTGCTAATTAAGTGAAAACCGGCGGTTTTTTAAAATTTCAATTAAGACCACGCATCAAAGCGAACATATACCACACAACATGCCACATAATAAGCCACAACACACAACAATTCCAATCAAAAGACACATAACATTCAGCACATCATTCAAAACAAGTGTTGTGCAAGACTTAGAGAACAAGGGCATCATGTTAGTGGTTTTCTTTGATGCAAGGAGGATTTTTAACACTTTTGGCCACTTCACAACCCGATACACAAAGATAAGCAAACAGTAACCATCCCGCGAATCAACAAAACACAAGCGTCAAGAAAACATTTTAGCAACTAGTACTTTGAGAACGCTAGGCAATCATGAGACGGAGAGTCTTTTGCCGGCAGCCACACTCTCAATTCATTTTTTCATATTGGGCGATAGCCCTCCTATTTTGTTCACTGGTGTATTTAACCATTGTTGTCCTTGACCGAGATGTCAATAGCACTAATTCTATGGACTTAAGCTGTGAATCCTTTACTTATTCGTCTAGGGTCAACTCGGTTTGAACGTTATCTATATTATTCATGCTTTGTTCAGTTTCTCCAGTCGGTTTGACTTGTTTTAAGGTTTTTTAGTACCTTATGAGTTCCTTAATTTGTTTTTTCGTCCGTTCCCAACTTTACATGGTTTTTTTTTTTTTATTTGGCTGGCACCGCTGCCAATTTTTCGCGTGCTATGTCGACGCTGCAATTGGCTTTGGTTTTCGTTTAACCGAGGACTAGTTTGAGAACAACGTTTTTTTTTTATTATTTATTTATTATTTTTATAAATTTATTTGTTTTATAAATGTATTGGTATTTATTTATTTATATTATACAATAAATCTCAACACGCATGCTGAAGTCAACATAGAAAAAAAAGGGCGCTGCCATCAACAGGCACACCAACATGACACAACCACATGTAACACTCACACACGCGGATTCAAAGTCACTAAACATAGGGCAACACTTGTACATAATGTTGCAAAAAACTGATTCCAAGGAGGTCGAGCACTTCGCCTCAAGTAGAGCTGACCCAGCTAGTTAGTTATGAGACAGTTGGCTGACCCAAGCTAGTTTAGTTACTGAGACAGTTTGGCTGACCAAGCTAGTTAGTTATGAAGAACCTTTGGTGGCTGACCCAAGCTTAGTTAGTTTTGAGACAGTTGGCTGACCCAAGCTAGTCAAGGTATAGAGACAGGAGTTTGGCTGACCCAAGCTAGTTAGTTATGAGACAGTTGGCTGACCCAAGCTAGTTAGTTATGAGACAGTTGGCTGACCCAAGCTAGTTAGTTATGAGACAGTTGGCTGACCCAAGCTAGTTAGTTATGAGACAGTTGGCTGACCCAAGCTAGTTAGATATGAGACAGTTGGCTGACCCAAGCTAGTTAGTTATGAGACAGTTGGCTGACGAGTCAGGCTTTGTCTCGGTCGCCAGTGAAGGACGGACGGACGCACAGACATGACAATTGGGGTGAATCTGGGGGCTCCGCCTCCCATGAGGGGGGGCTCCGCCAAAAAATGTGGCCAAGGAGGTTGACCGCCTCAAGTATGTTCACCAACATGTTTAGGTGGTGGTTGTGGTGGCGGGTGGTGGTGGTGTGCCCTAGGAACAAGGGCATTCGTTACATTGTTTGTGTACAAGGAGGTTGACTGCCTCAAGTATGTGCATCAACACGTTTAGTGGTGGTGGTGGTGTGTGGCGGGGGGGCCTAGGAACAAGGGCATCGTGTACATGTTTGTGTACAAGGAGGTTGACTGCCTCAAGTATGTGCACCAAACAACTGTTTAGTGTGGTGGTGGTGGGTGGTGGTGTGTGGCGGGTGGGCCCTAGGAAGGGCATCGTGTACATGTTAGTGTACATGTCTTAGGTGGGAGGTTGACGGCGTGCCTCAAGTTATAGTGCACGGACAAGGTTTTGGTGTATAGAGACACGCAATTTAATACCGTACTGCTCTCAAAATTTAACGTGTGTAAATTGACCGGGAGCAACGCGTCAAAACGTGGCTGTACAGTATATTACACAAAGAAAAAAACCATCAAAATCGTTTTTTCAGCCGATATTAGGAATGCATCACGTAGGATCACATATGTCACTGCTCAGTGGGCCAAACACTACAAATTAGTGATAGCAAATTAGTGATACAAATTAGTGATACCGAGATCCTTGGGACCGCCCTGCATCTGTCTGCAAATATTCAGATGCCTCATACTGACTATAAAAATAATGCGTTTAGGAGCACAGACCCTGTGGCCATCTTTAACCACTCTTCCTTGCTCCAGTTGTTTGAATTAGGGCACACCAGGAGTAGGAAAGGTTAGAGGAGGTAAAAGGCTGACAGGTACAAAAAGAACAGAGGCGATAGGGATAGGAAGTCAACATATATGTGCATTGGAGTGAAGTATACAGAAAACGGTATGTGCATATTGTAGCCCCACCACACCACACCACACCCGGGGTCTGTAACCCCGGGTTTCCACCCCGACCCACCCCACCACACCACACCCAACCCCGGGTGGGGTGGGGTTACAGAAAACGGTATGTGCATATTGTACGCCCCACCACCACACCACAACACCACAACCCGGGGTCTGTAACCCCGGGTTTCCACCCCGACCCACCCCACCAACACCCATACCACACCCACCCCGGGTGGGGGTGGGGTTACAGAAAAGGTATGTGCATATTGTAGCCCCACCTCCCCACCACACCACACACCACACCCGGGGTCTGTAAACCCCGGGTTTTCCACCCCGACCCACACACCCCACCACACCCCACCACACCCAACCCGGGTGTGGGGGTGGGGTTACAGAAAACGGGTATGTGCATATTGTATCCGTAGCAACACCTTACCTTGGTCCTTCTAGGTCACACACACACACACACACGCACACGCACACACACATGCACACACACACACACACACACACACACACGACGCACACACAACACACACACACACACACACACACACACACATCACACACATGTACCCGTAGCAACCCCTTACCTTGGTCCTTCTAGGTCGCTGAGCAATACAGGAACATACGTTATGCTTATGTTTCTGACATTAACTGAGCAATAGATGATTTCAGGAGTTAATGAAAACGATTGAATGTCTCATTCTAGTTATTTCAAAGAGTACCGGTAGTGTTATGCTGAACAAGATGTTGGGATCATTGCAGTATTATATTGTACACTCCTTGCAGGTCCTAGAACAGTGTACCACCTAATATTGTACATGAACCAGTGTAACATGATTAAGTACACAACGTTCGTGGGGTTGCAATAAATGGATTTTTATTAAAAATGGAAACCGTCAAATGTGTAACGTCTAAAAATTTATATTCATATTAAAAAAAACCGTCAAAATGTAAACCGTCAATTTTTGCACCCGTTAAATTTTATAGAGCAGTAGCGGTATAATCTTTTGTTTATTGAGACACGCGAGTTAAATTGTTTTAAAAATTGAAGTATTAATATATATATATATAGTATAGTTATAATTGTGTTAAAAGCAAAATCATAATAAAAATCGTTTTCTAATTACGTCAGTGTATGGAGGCACGCATTTAAAATCACGCCTCAAGTAAGCGCACCAACACGATTTGGTGTATTGAGACACGCAGTTAAAATCGCTTCCGTAGATGACCGCACCACCACCACACACATCACACACAATACACACATCACACACAACACAACACAACACGCATAGCACACATCATGTATAAAGAGTGCGACAACTGTGTACAAGGAGGTTGATCGCCTCAAGTAAGTGCAACAATACGTTTGGGTGTATTTAGACACGCAATATAAAATATATTTTTTGTGTATAGAGACACGCAGGTTAAATTGTTTAAATTTTAAAATTGTATTAAATTGGAATCGTATTAAAATTACGTTATAGTGTATTGAGGCATACATTTAAAATCACTTCCATTGATGGCCACACCACCACCACACACATCACACACATCACACACAACACAACACTCATCATGTACAGAGAGTGCAAAAACTGTGTACAAGGAGGTTGATAGCCTCAAGTAAGTGCACCAACACGTTTTGGTGTATTGAGACACGCAATTTAAAATATCATTTTTGTTTATTGAGACACGCAGGTTAAATTGTTTTTAATTTGAAATTTAAAATCGTATTAAAATTAATTAATTTATTATTAATATTAATTTTATAATATTAAAATCTTTTCTAATCACATTATAGTGTACTGAGGCACGCATTTTCAAATCACTTCCATAGATTGGCCACACCACCACACACAACACACATCACTCAGTCAATTACACACATCACACACAACACAACACACATCACTCACAATACACACATCACACACAACACAACACACATCACTCACAATACACACATCACACACAACACAACACACATCACTCACAATACACACATCACACACAGCACAACACACATCACTCACAATACACACATCACACACAACACAACACACAAAAGGATCAAGAGACAACCAAAGGTGGCCGCACCACCACCACACACAACACACACAACACGACACATTTTGCAGCACACAAAACAAATCACACAACAACACAACACACAAAAGGATCAAGAGACAACCAAAGGTGGCCGCACCACCACCACACACAACACACACAACACGACACATGCAGCACACACATCACACACAACACAACACACAAAAGGATCAAGAGACAACCAAAGGTGGCCGCACCACCACCACACACAACACACACAACACGACACATGCAGCACACACATCACACACAACACAACACACAAAAGGATCAAGAGACAACCAAAGGTGGCCGCACCACCACCACACACAACACACACAACACGACACATGCAGCACACACATCACACACAACACAACACACAAAAGGATCAAGAGACAACCAAAGGTGGCCGCACCACCACCACACACAACACACACAACACGACACATGCAGCACACACATCACACACAACACAACAACAAAAAGGATCAAGAGACAAACCGAAGGTGGCCGCACCACCACCACACACAACACACACAACACGACACATGCAGCACACATATCACACACAACACAACACACAAAAGGATCAAGAGACAACCAAAGGTGGCCGCACCACCACCACACACAACACTACACAAGCAGCACACGCATCACACACAGCACAGCACACACAATAAACACAATACTGCACACACCACACATAAAACAACACACGCAATACATCACACACACAGCACTCACAGCACACACAAAACACACATCACATACAACGCACACATGCAGCAAGAGACAGAAGAAGATGGCCGCATACACACCTACGTACGCACATACATATACACAACACACACATGCCCCCCCCCCCCCCCACCACCACCACCACCACCACCACACACACACACACACACACACACACACACACCACACACCACACACACACACACACACACAAACCACCCCCTCACAGCCCGCAAGAGATGGGTTGTCTACCAAGACACCTTCAACTACAACTCCACCAGCGTTGGTGCAGAGTGGCACGGATGATTGAACTTCATCAATGATCACCTCAAACACACACAACACATACACACACACCCCACGACCCACCCCACCCACCCCACCCCTTAACAGCCCGCAAGAGGTGGGTTGTATTCCAAGACACCTTCAACTACAACTCCACCAGCGTTGGTGCTGAGATGATTGAACTTCATCAATGAATCACTCTCACACACACACACACTCACACACGACCCACCCCACCCCACCCCACCCCTTAACAGCCCGCAAGAGAGTGGGTTTGTATTCCAAGACACCTTCAACTACAACTCCACCAGCGTTGGTGCTGAGATGATTGAACTTCATCAATGAATCACTCTCACACACACACACACTCACACACCACCCCATCCCCACCCCACCCCATCCTCACCCCCTCACAGCCCGCAAGAGGTGGGTTGTCTACCAAGACACCTTCAACTACAACTCCACCAGCGTTGGCGTTGAGTGGCAAGGGTTGTTGAACTACATCAATGACTCAATTATGCACACATATACACAAATGCATGAACACCCCACCCCATCCCATCCCCACCCCACCCCATCCTCACCCCCTCACAGCCCGAAAGAGGTGGGTTGTCTAACAAGGCACCTCCAACTACAACTCCACCAGCGTTGGTGCAGAGTGGCACGGATGATTGAACTCATCAATAACTCTCACACACTCACACACTCACACACTCACACACTCACACACTCACACACACACACCACCCCCTCACAGCCCGCAAGAGGTGGGTTGTCTACCAAGACACCTTCAACTACAACTCCACCAGCGTTGGGGCCGAGTGGCACGGGTGGTTGAACTACATCAATGACTACAACCCCTCAAACTACGAGTTCAATGCGCCCAAGTATGCTGTGGGCCACACCATCACCAAGACTGGCACCGAGGATGTGTACAACCCTAAGGGCTCCTGGTTCAATGAGAAGCCCCGGAGCTGGAAGAAGACTGCAGTCTGGCAGCCACCCAACAAGGCATGAGCCTAGCGCCCAAGTACGCCGTGGGCCAGACCATCACCAAGACTGGCACCGAGGATGTGTACAACCCGAAGGGCTCCTGGTTGAATGAGAAGCCCCGGAGCTGGAAGAAGACTGCAGTCTGGCAGCCACCCAACAAGGCATGAGCCCAGCACATGGATGACTGGGTAGACTCGTACTGCCCACATGGATGACTGGATAGACTAGTACCGCCCTCGTGGATGATAGGATAGTTAAAGTATGTACTGTATACCGTAGTACTCCTTCTGCCATGCGTATTGGATAGTTCCACTATGAACTGGTTTGTATTTGTGTGTACTAATTGCGCATGTACTAATTCCAAGTCCCCATGTGCGATTCTCACATAAACCAGGGAGCAGACTAAGCGAATTATACGACATAAAGACTTGTGTAGGTGCTGGGGGTTAGATAAATAAATAGTACACCTAATTACGTGGAGAGAGGTTGAGAGGGCCAGCCCGTTTGCCTGCACTAGGGCCGACTGCCAGCAGGGGGTTCGTTATAGTAGGACGATGCATTTAGGATGTGTTGCTCAGCTTGTTATATGGTATGCATGTTAGATGTAAGAATTACTAGATGAGTATCTACCTTCTCGAACGCCAGATGTCACGGATGGTAAGTCCTTTGCTTAAATAACAGCCTTCGTGCTGTTCACCGTCTGCGGGCAGCATACCGTATACATGGGTAGAATAAATAGTAATAACGCCTGGGGGGGCGTGGTGTTGAGGGAGCCCGGTGGGGAGCGGTCTCCTGCCTCAACTGGACAAGCTACCATCGCGGTTGACGACGACCTGCAACGCCAAGAGCGACCAAAGTGGGGTACAATAAACACTACTAAAACACTCTGTAGATAACAGAATGCAATCACGTACTTAGCTTGATCACATGGTCTGCCAGCCTTCACGCTGGTAGGATGGGATTGGCGTGTTACATCATTTTTCGCGTGTTACATCAGTTTACGCGCTGCCTTTTTGAGCCACATTGCGTGTTCCGCGCAGTTCTTTCAACCCCATGTAGGCGCAGCACACAGGTTTGCGCTTTTTGCACTAGAAAGCGCTAACCAATTTGACAAAATGTATTACACTGACGTAGATTATACCATGTTAATACTTGTCCGTGTTCACGCTGATAAACTTTCAAATCCCGTATCCAGCAATTCAAGCGGCCCATCTTTAGCGAATGGAGATTGTTTTTTTACAACAAGGATTTTCGCCCTCCCTACACTAAGCCTAGACTCTGAGGATTGAAATGCAATGGGCGGAGAGCTTTCCTACTCGTAATAATAATAAATAATAATAATAATAATAGTTGCAAGGGTCTATATGCCAGGTATGGCGTCTAACCGTCTGCACCTTACAGTTAACAATACCACCCGTGCGATAACCACGGAAAACAGGGAGTAGTGGAGTACTAGAGCATATGTATGTGCAGATTTTTCCTACTCGTAGCAAGGGAGTACAAATACCAGCATGTCCGATAAATGTGTCCGCTATTGAAATTGAAATTGAAATTAAATGTGTCCGATATCTCTTAAAGAGTCAAGACACCAAAAGTGTCTTCACTTCAATAAAATGTTAGGCAGGGTGTGGATTTTCGTTATCCTTTCTAAGTGTTGCCACAGCCCCACCAACGGTGTGGGGTGGGTTAATGTAAACAAGTCAACGATAAAAAGCCACACTACTGGGGCATCAAAAGCGAAAAGAAAAAAACCTTTGGCACCTGAGCCCTTGCTGGCACCGCAGCAAGGCGAGGGAGCGCATGCAAATGAAGCCAAACTGAGCGCAGGCCTATTTGAATGTGGCATGTAGCTTAAGCTGTGGACGAGGTTGCGCATGGAAAGTAGGGGACGCGTCCCATGGAGTAAATGCTGGGAAATATGTGTTCGTGATAACGAGAAGGAAAGTCGTCCAGGGCAGAGTTGGTATATTCAGCTACGAGCAGCAGGTTCTAGGCAGCTTCCTGAGCCAGCCACTGGCCAGTGCACTGTGCTAAGCAGGGCTACTGGGCTGGGCTGGTATCCCTCTGGTCTGGCCGAGTCTGGCTGGTATCTTGGTGGCTATGTCGGAACGTGGGAAGCGGGGTGGTTAGGGTTTCCGAGACTGAATGCATATACGGCCAATCCCTGCTTTAAATACACCAGTAAGTATGGTACTAGCGGCACGACGGCATCTTTCCCGAGTATATAGAAAATTCCGAAAAATGCAAAAGAAGGGTAGGTATTTCCCGCGACTGTCAAGATATTGCCCGGGCTATTTTAGGGGTGTCGGGGGGCTCTCAACAATCTCTGTGCATTCCCGTGCAATACCGTGGCATTCCCTTGCAATACCGTGCATTCCGTGCAATTCGCTGGATATCGTGGGCGGGGGATCGACCTTGGAATGTCCGGCTCTTGCGGCGGGGTGTGGTGTGTAGGCTTGCGGCTCGTGCACGAAGTGTGCGAGGGAGCCTCCGTGTTGGTTAGCGGCACGCTAACTTGTCTGGCTCTTGCTGCGGGGTGTGGGTGTGTAGGCTTGCGGCTCGTGCACGAAGTGTGCGAGGGAGACGCCGTGTTGGTTAGCGGTACGCTAACTTGTCTGGCTGTAATTGTGTGGGTTTGGCTGTTGTTGTGTGGTTTGTTTTTTCTGTTTTGTTAGCTAGCAAAACAGGCAGCTAACAAAACAGGGGATGTCCGGTAGATTTCCCGTGGGTAGTACCGTGGCAGTACCGTGATTTTGCCATGGATGCTTCGCCTAAGATTCGGGGGATAGCCTAAGGCTATAAATGCAAGCATTGATTGACGCTTCGCCTAAGATTCAGGAGGTTACGCGAATAGATAAGAAAAAATAGTAGTCGTCGGCAGGCCCAGTACAACGTTTACCCCCCCAACGTCCACAGTATGGACCTTGCCCCACTAGAATTCCAGCCGCGAATCGCCCTACGCTGAAGTGTGAACCTGACTCCGATTAGTAAAACTGTCGTGCGTCGTTTACCCCCCCCTAACGTCCACAGTATTAGCGATTCGCCCGAAGGGCTCATATGCGCCGCTACATCATGACTTTGCCTATTCCCTGTGCTACTCTCCCTATCCCGCTAGCTTTAGACAGGATTTTCTCTGCTTCCGGTGAGAAACCATGTAACGCAGACCCTACAATTCTGATCCCATCCGCCACGCCTCCCTGTCCCAACTACATGTCCGCTATCCCCGCTGCGGCGTTAGACACCGGTATAGAGAACTGTCCCACCTTCCGTACGATATTCCCCCCAAAATCGGCTACCCTTCTCACTACGTTTCCAAAGGAACCAATTGCGCGTCCAACTCCAGATTTGATTGAATCAAAGATGCCCATATTATATATTAGCCCTGGATATTTATTTCAGCGCAAGTAAGGTAATTTTATCGTTTTGGTTTTTCAAAATTGATAAAATCGATTCTATAGGATCGTTTTTGGATTCATAATCTATTCTCAAGGTGATGCTCCAATCATAGTGGAATGGTCCTATCTCGTCTTTGTGTTCGTCCTTGATTGATAATTCCAGTTCTGACACGTGAGACGCGCTGGTGTAGAAGCTAAAATCGTCATTCACATTTTGATAAATGATGTTGGCAAAACTAGGGACGTTAACAGGGACCCTTATTAATACATCTGATTCCTGTGCATTGGTTTGACGGAAATTATTCACAGCCGAGTTAGTTACCTTTGGGAGGTTATGATGAATTGTCAGGAAACTTTCTAAGTTCAAACGCAATGGGAAGCTGCTAACAATCTGTGATCCACTTGGCTTATCATGTGGGAGGAACCCAAATAAATATGAACTTTTATCTTTGAATTCAAACCCATATCCTGGGCCAGGAGCGTTATAAGTGCATAATCCATTGATTTCATTGTGGCTTATGGTCCAGCCTGGGAGCAAAGTGTTTAATGTTGCTAACCATTGGTCCAGGTCATAATTCCCGACTGGAATTCTAACGGATGTCTTTGTCCCATTATTGACAACACTGAAGTCATTGTTACTCGCCCTAATACTATAGAAACATCTATTGATTATTAAATCCGTAACGGTTATTTTAGTACGACCGCCGAATTCGTTATGTAGGATCCCTGCAGGTAAACTTGTTGTGAAGTTATCTGGTGTCCCAGATGTTCTGTATTGTGAGCTGATGTATATTAATTGAGTTTTGATGACAATGGGCGCCATTATATAATTTCGTAGATAATAACTGATAGAATGAAATTTGGGAACCCAATATACAGATTTCCAGCGGCATCATAGACTGTTATATTTAATTGTTGATTTTTCAGAGACGGGATTAGCTTGTGACCTAGTGTATTGCTTGTAATTGTCTTAACAATACTGTGGGTTTTCGCCTCCTAAAAGCAGGTTTGTCCTCTCTCCATTCACTGAATTATCAAAAGGAGTTGTGCGAAGATCCCATTTGCACTCATGCAGAACGGCCCTGGTTTACTCGCTGTGGTAAATGATTCGACAGCCGGCTGGTACCCCTTTTCATTGTATGGCAGGTCGCAATTTAACTTCAATTGGTAGTTCTGTGTTGATGTATTGTATGAGCTAAATAACGTTACTCTCTCTGCCAAGCCATTTATATTACTGTAGATTTTTTCATTTTCTACAGTGAACCAAACCTTCCAAGACCTCGTTTGAAACCGGTTTTTTCTGCTTATTCATATCTTTCCGTAAAAGCTTTTTGTCTCTATACATGAGTGGTTTGGCCAATATGTAGGAAATGCACGAATCCACTAAATATTCTGGGAGTCCTGACTCATGTCAAGAATTGCTGCTTTCAGATACTTTGTAATCATTGGTCTGTCTATATTCATTTGTGATAGCCGCCATTGTTTAACAATAATTCAGAAAAATAATTTTACTGTAAGCTGAGAATGATGTCGAAATTCTTTTTGAACCTTTGGCTTTTGTCCTGTGTAAAATCCATCACAAGTGCATCATGTTCGTTTGCTGTTGCGTGCAGATAGAGTGCTTCAAACTTCTGTAGAGTGACCGCATTACTTGCTTCTTCATATAAATCCTCCAAAATCTAAGTGCTGGCAAACTTGAATAGCACAAAAAGACTTGTATTGGTTCGAATAGACTTAGGGATTGCCTTGAGATTCTGTGTGCATATCATTATGTTTATACCCAAATGTCTGTTCTTGAGAACCAAATTAGTCAAGGCTGATTTGCCAACAGATTTAAATGCACTACTGCCCACAAGGTCGTCCAATATCAGGTATACTATACAACCGTTTGGGTACTTGCAGGTAGGTCGTTGGTATCTAGTTCTCTCAAGGAAATCTATTTCATCAAACGACAGTCCGTCTATGTTGCCTTTCATAAACTTGGAATAAACAATCATCTGTCTTCTACATTCTGCAGTATTTCCCTGTTCTAGTTTGATGTTTTCAATCACTTCTAAAAGTTTGGAGTCTGAATAATCTGAAATGATATCATTTGGATCAATTTTCAAGCAATTGAATACCGGATTAGCATCATGTGTCGGGGAAAATACTATAACTCTCATATCCTGTTTGTTATCAAACCCATAAATCTCGTATTGTTTCAATAATTTGCAAAGACTGTACGTCTTCCCACTTCCCCTGGAGCCGACGAGGAGCGATACAAAATAATTACGTGGTAGAGCTGAATTGAGGGACTGTGGATACTTGTTTGCTTTGTATTGGAGTGGTTTATGACTGAAATTTGCTACTGCGTTCTCAACAATACTCATCACTAATTACATGGTAGAATATTAATCAAAATGGACATGTGTGACCAGGAAAGAGTGATTGGTAAGCGACTCGTTTGCCCTCGTTTAGTACTTATTGCCTGAGGAGTTCTACTGTATCTTCTTGAGTAAATGTTTGAGAGAATGTTGGTCTAGCTTTGGTGACCTTCAGACGTTTCTCAATGTGCTTTGATATCTTTTGAACCTCTAAATTCTTCTTCTTCTGATTGAGAATCTGTTACAATCTGTTGATCTTCGTCTGAACTGTCTAAAGCAACAACCACGTCCTTCTTCAGCTTTTTAAAGACTGTGTTTTTGCGACGTGTCATTTCTGCCGTTTTTTCTTGTTTTTGGACTTCTTTCTCTTGAATCTTCAGTTCTTTCTCCTGTCGTGTAATCTCTCCTAATTCTCGCCTTTTTGCCCATGCTTTTTCTCCAGCGATAGCCAATGATGCTTTCTGCTTCTCGGACATTACACGTTTAGCTTTGATTGGTATCACTTCAGTGTCTTCTAATAGGTTGCTGTCTTCTTCTATATTCTCCATATGTGATTTAACATTAGAAAATATTAGAATTAATTAGAAAAATTAAATAGGTTTTACAAATAATTTATTGGAATTTGGGATATACTGGGAGAGTCCGGAGGATTTTGACGGAATTAGGCTTCCTTGGAATAGGTCTTCCCCAGAGAAGGTCTGATTCATGTAAGGGTGTGCGTATTGTTCGTCTGCCAATAAAGTTTGTTGCTGGTTGATTGTACTGTGTTTTTTCGGCCAGGACTCGATGCAGAGAGGTAACATATATTTGTCCATGTTATATATTACTTTGTGTAAATATATTTTGAACCCGTTTCGGTATTATCTAATTCTAGAAGACTGTTGTATTTCACGAATAAAAGTGAGTAATTTTTCTTATTATTGTTTCCGTTTGAATAAAATGAAACTTCATAATTGATATCTTCTTCATTCTCTATATCAATAGGCAGCCCGCAGGCCCATTGGTAAGATGTAATAGTTGGGGGAAATCTTAACAATAATGTCCCGTCCACTGTGTGTGTCATGAGGTGTTCAATCGCACGATTTTCGTTATCGAAAATGAAATCTAGATATTCTATTGCTTTATCATAAGGAATAGGATGATTCGCAATGGGTACATTGTTTATACTAAATCCTACATTAATTGGTTTTTCGTAACCAATATTATTTATCCCGTGCATGAAATAATATGACGTCCCATTCCAGTCTTGTGTAGATACCTTTTGATAATAATTATACTGTAAAAAAGTAGCCAAGACATATTCAATATCGCGGCTTCCTACGTATAAATGTGTTGTTTGATTTTCGGATTCATTGAGTTGGAATTGACTGGTGAAATTATCGAATTCAATTCTATCGGATACGTTGTCTTCTATTTCACTTTTGATAATGAGTGTTGGTTTTACAATTTCATATCCAACGGATACACTCTCTCTTAACAGCACCACAGCGTCTGCAAACTCAATTTCAATTCTGATTTTGCCTTTAACAATACAGTCCTTAGTTCCTAGGATACCATGGAATTTATCAATCACGAACGGTATCTGATCTGTCTCTGCAACAATGTCGACTGCTTGATTATTCCCAAACATATTAGTTGAGGCTTGTGTCGAGTTGTGTACGTCCATCATCCTAGGCAAATGATTATATTGATTTATTGTTTGAATTAGGACATCATCAAAATATACTGAAAGAGTACTGATCATACATCCAATCTCACGAGGTGCTACTCCCATTGAATTCATGGTAAACATTATCTTCGCGCTGTTCAAATCCCATGTTCCATCATTGATCTCAAATACGCATTGGCTTTTGGGGGAAAAAATACTATCACCGATTGCCTCAAAACTGAACACCTTTGTAATGTGTTTTGGTATAGGGTTCATTTATATTATTGTTATATATGTTTTTCTGTTTTCTGTTTTGTTAGCTTCGCTATCCAATCGAAAGATATCCTACAATATCAACTCGAGTTGTCTACCAGCACCTATCCTCAACATGGAACCACACTCAATGAAAACAAGGGCTGTTAGTGATTCGGAACCAGCTGCACCACCGATGCTCTGCGTGTCAAATGACCCTATACTAGAATTGCCCCTGGTGTCCACGCCAGATAGGAAAGAATCATCGTTGTGGCAGAACTTGCAACTTAGGCAAAAAAAGTTGTCACGCCATTTAGTATAAGTATCACAGTAAGGATGTGAGCCTCCATCTGCTGATTGTAATTGATTATATGATGACTGCGTTAGGGCAAAACACTGACCCGGATTCGCGCGAAAATCAGGTGTGTATACGCCGTTTAAATTGAATTGGGCTGAAGACATTCCAGTAGCTTTTCTTGTAAAGGCATTAGACGATTTTGTAACTGCATCCAATGCTCCAGTAGGTGATTGGGCGACAAAAGTTCCCCATGCCCTATTGACCGATTGAGAAGATACACTAAATTTAGTTGATTGACTATAGGAAGTTGCAGCTGAACTGAAACTGAAGTAATTGCGGAAGCTTATCTCGTATACCCCTCCACTAGACAGAAATGCGTTGTGCATTGCATCAAAGATCCCGTCATCAATGGAGATTGTGTCGACACTGAATGAAATGTCTGATAGTGTGAATGTTCCTCCTCCGACTAGACAGTTTGCTCCGTCAAGTTGAATCCTAAGGCGAACTTGACCGATCAAACGGCTGTCAATTATAGACGGTTGAAAGCTGTTAAGACTCAACCATTTAGATATGGAATATGGTGCTTCAGTAGATGGACCAGCTGAAGCATCCCCTCCTCCTTGTACGATTTTCCTGCGATTATGTGCGTCCTCCCCAAAACTGGTATCAGCAATGATATTCCATAGCTGATTGTAATTTGAGCAACCCGATACTACCATACCATTCAATTCAAGATCCACTCGGGAAATTATCGACTCTATGTTTCTTGCAAATCCACCAACTTCAGTTTTCCCATTAAATGCATAATCAAAGTATCACTATCGACCAAGCAGTTTGAAGGAAGATCTACGGTTATCACACCGTTATTTGTTGCAGTCGTGCTGTTGAGCGTGGAAAGCCTCTTCGTCGCCCGCGAATAATTCTGTATCTTTTTCACCAGATACTGCAGATTTTTTGGATAAGCCGACATGGAAAGTACTTTGTATAAGTATTGTTTTGAAAATAATAAAAAAAGTTTTATTTTTTACCCTTCAGATAAGTGTAAATTTGTTTGTAATGATGAGAGACCGCTGGTCGATTCAAAAGGATTTGCAATGCTGGATCATTGTTTCTGCCTTGCCATTCGGTAGCAATAGCTATTATATCTAGTTTTGATTGTGCAGAATTTCCAACTTTTTTATGTTTGGAATCAAACATGTTTAATTTTTGCTGAAGATCATCCATGTTTTTTCTAAGACTTGTCCGTTTTTTTTCCTGAAGATCATCCATATTTTTTGCTGAAGATCATCCATGTTTTTTCTAAGACTTGTCCGTTTTTTTTCCTGAAGATCATCCATGTTTTTTGCTGAAGATCATCCATGTTTTTTCTAAGACTTAAGCCTGACGCTTCCCCGGGATTTCTGAATTCAGACACATTTGGTGTTGATGATCCAAAAGCAGAATCCATGTCTCCTCTAAGTCGTTTATTGAAAAAGATTTTTTCTTTCTCTTCGTCTGATAAACCACTTGGTCCACTTGCTGTTTCCTGTTTGGGTTGTTGTTTCTGTTGTTCTGTTTGGACAGACTTTACCAGCTTTTCCACAGCTGAATGTTGGTTCGCAATCTGACTGACCATTGTCGGCGGGGCTTGTGCAGGAATTTTGATGGCATACTCAAATGGATTAAACCCTAGCATTCTAGGCTGTGTCCTGTCGGCTGGTAATTTAATGTTTATGATGGTAGCTCGTTGAGAAATATTCCTACCTCTTGCAAATACTTTGATGTGATTGGACTTGTTATTAATTGTATTTTTTGACAACTTTCCTTGTTCTCATTTTGTTATAATATATGTCCTAAATTTAATGTATTCCAGTCAATATATATTTGGGCAGCCACAAAATACCAAGAGGGTTCAGAATAGTATAAATGGTACGAATGATGTCGCCTCATCTGCCTCTAACCTAGCCGTTGCTAATCAGATAGCAATAGGTGTAATTTCACCTCAGGTTATTCAAAACACAAATGGTATTGTATTCTCATCGAATCTTGCAGTAGGAAACAGTAACTACATGTATCCAAGTACTGATTTTTCATCAAATGCATCAGTGTTTTCATCAAATCTTACAGTTGCCAATAGCAATTACATGTATCCCAAAATAACATATTGTTCAAGTCTCGCTGTAGGAAACAGTAACTATATGTATCCCAAAATAACATATAGTTCAAATCTATCAACCAACAATTCAAATTACATGTATCCCAAGATTACCTTTTCATCTAATGCTGCAGTTTATGCAAGTAACCAGTCTGTTTCCAACCGTAATAACATTGTTAGTCTGTCGAATTATACGTACGCGATTGAGAACATTAGTTCGTGGGACGAAATTGCAGATAAACCCGTTTTTTTTGATGGGAAATACGCTTCATTGACGGGAAAACCAGGACTGTTCAGTGGGTCTTATACAGATTTGACAAATAAACCATCGCTTTTTTCGGGAAAATATTCCGATTTGATAAATCCCCCAATCATCCCACAGAATGTATGGCTTAAAAACACATTGGGTTTGTATACGCTTGAAAAAGTGGGCGTCGGTTCGTTTGCATTAAATATGATATCCGCTCGAAATGATATAATATTATCGGACGCCAGCCCAATGTCTGATTATCAAATGGGTATATATTCTACTGGAACCGGAAGAGTAGAAGGGTGTGGAATACATTTCTCAGGAATTGTCAACGCATCCCATTCACACGGAGCAGCCATTGTTTTTGCAAGAACGGAAGCAGGAAATTTCTCAGGGTCTCTCCATTTCAAAACACAAGGAAATAATGGGTTTTCGGATCCTCTAACCAAACGGCTGACTATAACTAGGGGTGGACGAATTGGGATGGGTACGACAACCCCAGGATATGCACTAGATTTTGTTGGTGATCTGAACATAAGTGGAACATACAGGGTCAATGGAGTGGCACTTAGTCAAGGCGGTACATCAAGTGGTTTTCCTGGGAATTACAACGATTTAATAAATAAACCGACAATCCCTGCTAATTATTGGACACCTCATGCTACTAAAAACAATGTCATTCAGTCTACACGGCAAATAAGTATAACAGCATCAAGTCTGAATAATTTCATAAGTAAATTACATTTTGACATGACAACTATTCCAGTAGGTGGTGCATCCGGTGGCATTGAATTCATATGTAACCCGATTGAAGGCAATCGTTTTTACTTTGATTTCGGAACCGGTCCTGCCAACGGGACGGTGATGCTTAATGGCGGGTATTTCCAGAATTCAGACATGATTTTGAAAAATCACATTGATTATATTAACCCAGCTGAATCACTAGAACTCGTTGATAAACTGAAACCCGCTTCATATAAGTCCAAGCGGGCCTGTATGCCAATGATGTGCAAGAATTGCTTCCAGAACTTGTTACCACGACTGTAGGCGATACACTCTCTTTGAATTACATTGGATTAATCCCCCATATGTTGGCAGCCATCCAACAATTGAGTGCTGAGGTAGCTGTTTTGAAAACAAAAAATTGAATCATACTTAAGAATCTTGAGCATATTATATATTACAAGTATAATAAGATGAGCGACACATGCATCAAAGTTCACACTTATTCTAGTGAAATACACAAGACGAAAATGAAAGAAGACCCTGAATATCGTGCTTATGTAAATAATCTCGCCAGACTTGCAACTGTAAAACGGTATCAAACAGACGAGGCATATCGTGAGAGGCAACAAGCATATACCAGGAACAGGTACCAAAATGATCCTGGATTTCGCGAAAAACGAAATGAACGTGCAAGACTATATCATGCAAAAAAAAGAGAAGAAAAAAAGGCGTTATTATTGGCAGAAACTGTCGGAGTATAGTGTTAAGTAATAATGCACATTATTTTTTGAGTATTTTAAGTAAGACGCTTAAGAGATTGTTCACATATTAATATACCGTAGGCGCAGTATTAATTGGCAAGATTAAGAGTTGGCAAATGGTAATTTCTTTTTTCCATTTTTGATGTCTCGAAATACAATGGCAAGAATAACTTGGCAAACGTGATTGTTACTCGTCCTGAATAAAGTCACTCAGGATTAGACCTGGAAAACATTTGGCAAATGGTAATTTGCCAAATTACATTCCCTTGGTACATGTTTATCATCACCAGCTGGCCAGGGAGAGAGTGAGTTAGTATTGTCTGTGGTGTTTTTGTTTTTTTCTTTGGTGGGGGATGGTCGGTGCAACTAATTTTCTTTCTAACACACTAACCAAAGGTACTAATCCAGGCTCGGAGCAGATCCATGCAACGGAACGACGGTGGGCGAATCACCAGGATAAAATGGTTGATGGGCCGGACCGCCTTCGGGTCTGGGACATGGAAACGTGGCATCCGACTAGCGTTCAAATCGCTGCCGTTCAAAACCGCTGGCGGTCAAACCAGTCAGTGAAGCAGGCGCGACCAGCTTCGGCAGGCGCGACCACCTTCGATAGGTGCGACCAGCTCAGTGCATCTCGAAATCAATGCATGCAAGGAACGATCAAGGCGATCTGGACCAGTCGAACTGAGTTTGTTTGAATCGAAGGTGTTGGACAAACTTGGCAAACGCCAGGCAGCTAACGACCCACCCAGCTGGCTCAGTTCTGGTATAATTCAGTTTGGCAAACGGTCGTTTGCCAACCCATTTGCCAATACTTCCTGCGCCTACGGTATTACAGAATTATAATGGCATCAAATACAACTTTGGCAAAATGGTACAAAAAGCACTTGGTTACTGGAGAAGCTCCACGCAGGATTACTAAAAAGTATGTGATCGAACAGGATCACGAATCAGTAGAAGAGTTCTATAATGCTGTGGAATGGTACAAGAACTACATGAAAGAAGAGACAAAAAAGGTTAGGAGGGAAAAAAGGCAGAATATGATAAGGAACGCTACCAAAAAAACGCTCCCAAAAGGTTAGTCGAATTCGAGCTTTTCAATCAGGCCAGCAACACTTTGTATGTGTATAGATGTATTTCTATCACAAACGCTTTTCGTCCTTCAAAGGATTTCGGCCCAGACACATTGTTGGTTTTGGCCGAAATTAACCAAGACAAATATACAAAAAAACTGAAGAGGGAGAGTATGTGTCTAATACTTTAGCTGGGAAAAACAATTTTTTCACAGGATATGCAGAACTACTGAACAGACTTGAGATTGACGACCCAAGTATGGAAGCTTTGTTAACAAGACTCATGTCACAATCCCTGGCAACAAAAATTACCTCCAACGAACCTGTGAATAATACAGTTGATAGGCCGTTCTTGTAAAGGACTATCAGGGATAACATAAATACTGTTTATACATAATGTAAGTTCATACGATTTGAGTGGGACAATGAAGGAGATAGCTTACAAACAAGTATAAAAAGGACCAGGAATCGGAATTTACCCAACGGAGCATGTGCAATTGAAGCGATTCTAAATGGTTTTCAGCCAGAATTCGACTCCTACAACAAGAAATTGAAGTATCATAAACATACAATCACATTTGAATCAATTTATTGGGATATATTCGAAAAAGAATACGACGGAGTGTCTGACATTGACATGACAGTCGAGGATTATTTGAAGTGGTTCAAGAAGAATGGTTTTGGAGCAGAAATATACGACAACGAAAACAGGGTAGTATGTAAATATGAGCCACCACCTGAGGAGCAAACAAAAACATATAGTATCCAGAAACTACGTGTCATATATTGGCATGAACATGTGCAGAACATAGACGAAGTGATGTCTTTTGCCAAGACAACTAAGAAGGACATGTACACTCGTCCGTCATCCAACTTTGTAGTGCCAAAAGTCAAAAAGGTTACAACAGACATGTATCACTTGGCAAACAAATACTAAGACATATTCCCAATTATTAAAGCTGGAATGGAAGCATCAAAAAAGGACATCAGAATCATCTACAACGGAGATATGAAAGAAGTTCTGTTAAACTTAGTTCAAAAAGAAGGATGTGACCCCAAGCCGATCATGCAAACTGGACATATTATTTCACGGTTAGAATTGAACCACATCGTGACAAAGGACGACAAACCTATAGCCATCTCAGTTGAGAATGCATCTCAAGTGCAAGGTTTTTCAAAATGTCCAATTCTAGACGTAGACACGTTTGTAGACTACAAGAACCTGGACTCAGAAGTGAAGGGATCGTTTCTAAGTACTAAATTTAAATCCGAGATGAGCATTGAAGCCAGTGAGGTTTTCAAAACATGTTTAGATCGAGTACCAATGGGCAGGCTTGTTGACAAAGATCTGTCTACCATAGATCTTGACGAGATTACAGCGCTTGATATCAATAAGCATTACTTTACTTGCATATGGATGTTGGTTGATGGACCAGGGTTCCCAGTTATAAATTCATGGGATATATTCTACACATACATAGATGATAAACCACTAAATGAAGCAAAATTCACGACTAAGAAACAAAGGGTTGTGGAATATGATGACCCGTTTCAAAACAACTTCACGCAAACAACACTTGATTCTCAGGGCGGAATAGTTAAAAGGAAACCGTTCAACAAAGGATATCTATATCTCGTCAGAATAGATGAAGAACACCCCATTTACAACCAGGATAAAATGCTCATTTATGGGTACGAAGTTGTGCAATTGAAATTCAAATACACAATATTGGCATATCTGCGAGTTGAGTGGAAGAAGTGTAGGTATCTAGCAACTATATTAAAACAGTGTTTGGGGGAGGGGAAGTACGGACACATCCCAAAATATTTGTTAAAGGGAATCCCTAACGAACTGTCCTGTCAGGCCTTTTTGCAATATGCAAACAAACACAAAGGAAATGTTATACCTATGGCAGACGTCGTGTTTCTTGTAACCATCACACAGAAAACAGAGCTCATAAACGGATTTCTACCAATGAGGTGTGCCCTCACGAATCTAGCAAGATTCCAGATCAATGACGCATATGAAAAGCTGAGCGTCGACAATCAAGTGCTTGCTGTAAAAACCGACTGCCTATATGCCATAATAAAAGACGGAAACTGTATCAAACAGCGAATTGGCCCATATTTCGGTCAATACAAGATATTGAAAGGATCTCTGCCTCCCAATAGCGAGATTGTACAATACAAAACAAAACAAATCGTAACATACCCAGAGCAAGATATTCGTATTGTTGACAAGGTTTTACCAAAAACAATCATTGATGGGTTTGCCGGTTGTGGAAAGAGCTATGCTGCTCAAGACTGTGTCTACAAACCTTTGGGGAAAAATAAGAAACAACGTTTTGAGGATAAGGAAATATTGGTGGTATGCCCATATAACTCCCAGGTTAACAATGTGCTAAAGAAAAGCAGGGAAGACGGACATGATATCCAAGCATGCACATTTCACAATCTTATTGGCCTCAATTTCGAAGGAGAGTATGGGAAGAACAACGCATTTTCACTAGATGACATTAAAGACATCATATTCGAGGAAGTAATGTTGATGACCAGGAGACATATGAATGAAATGAACAAGTTCATGCACAAACACCCACATATATGTGTCATAGCCAATGGGGATTCACACCAACTGGAATCGATTGATGATGATGCTACAATTGAGATGAAATGTGACTATGTGCAAAAAATATTCGATAATAAATATACATTAACAGTCAACCATAGACTGAAAACACAACAAGACAGAGATGATATGCTCCTCATCCAAGACGACCTATTTGACGAAACCAAAGATTTACAAGAAACCATCAGAAAATGGTTCGGGGATAGAATACTTTCCTCGTTAGAAGATGTTAGTAAGCTAAAAATCAAGAGAGCAATCAGCTATCTTGTGTACAGCTCAAAGGTTTTGAACACTTTCGTGGACGATCGCCTGGACAAAAGTAAAAAGCGGAAGGCAGCACAATGCTATACGCTGGCGGATGGCAAAACATATCACTTCGGCCAAGTGCTAGTTTGCAAAACCAATATCACGAGAAGTTATAAATACAAGGACGATGGGGAAGAGAAAACAGCAACAATGTCACACGCGATTGCGTGTTTACCTACGTAACACTAAAAGCAAGGGAAATACCTTGTACACGCACACACACACCAAGAGCAGACTCCGACCAGACCTGTGCCCAGGTAGCCCAGATCTGGCTGAGTCAACCCGCCGTACATTTCCGCCTAGTGGCCAGCTACCCACAGCTACCTAGGATCGGTTACACATACGCGCCCAGGCCGCGTCACAAGCGCAGCTTGAGTGACACGCGGGCGCTTGTCTGAACACGAGACATAACAATCCTGTGCCATTAAGCGAATCTCCTTTCGCCTGAGCAAATCTCCTTTCGCCAGCACAGGCAAAGCCATACCCTAAGGACAGAAGAGTTTATAGTCGATTGAGACGACCAATTCTCTCTCATTCTAGTATCAAACCCTTGTCCAGGTGCGTCGATGCTGTCGTCGGGATAAGTCACTGCTAGGCGCTACTTGCGCACCTACCCCAGGCAGTGTTTGCCTTGTCGTGACACCAACCCGTCACGACAATCCAATACAACTGTCACGCATCGTGAATAATCATCTTAAGCTCTTGCGCCGCTTGACCCCTGTCGTGCATTGCAATCCCGCCTTGCCGACCTTTTCCGGCAAGCTATGTAGACACTCGCGCGTTCACTTAGAAACCGCAGTTTTATCTTCTATTGTTCCTAGAACAAATTGTAACTCATTCTACTATCAAACCCTTGTCCAGAACCACCACGGATTCAAAGTCTGCGTCTCCAAGCCCCTGTCGTTACCGACTCCCGGAACCTGTCTACCTACGGTCGCCTCCAGTACCCTCCCCGAGCATTGACAACCCCCGTCTGCCGGACTTCAGAAGGAGACTCCGGTCAACCCCTCTCCTTTCGCCTCGACTCCACAACTGCCGAAAGTCCAACCCCTCGGAACGGTGAGACGTCACCGTCAGTACTGACGACGGTGCTTCCAACCCCTCGGTAACGCGGCTACCGGAGTACAGAACACCCCATCACTTGGTACTCCCTGCCAGGGCTTTAGATTTTTTTTTCTGGACGGACACAAAGCTACCCACGGGACATACCCTAGGGACGCTTTCTCACACTTTGAGCCAGCAAGCAAAGCGATCACTTTGAGGCAACGAACCCATAGCCCTTTGCTGCTGATTGGATAAAGTCTGTATACATATAGATTGGACTTAATTAACCCAACCTACTTGCTGTAACCATAGTCTGGAATTAATTATCCCATTCTAACAACGCACATACAGACTCCATAACTATACTGATCAACTATAGATCGGGCGCACTTATCCTCCATTGCTCCTCCTACGTTACGAGTCGACGCAACTCACTAGCAGCCCCTAGAGGATTTAAGAACCCCACCCACCTTGCGGTTCCCCACCCAAGACTCCCACATCAGAACCACTCTGATCCCTGCTTTGTGATCTCACCAACACCAGCAACCACATTTGCTGTAAAGAGAACCCATCACACAACCTTGTCAATTTGAGCCCGCCCTCTCAATTCAGAGACAGTACCGGTACCGTACTTCTGAACATCGAGAGGGATATTACTGACTTGCTGATACCGGAGACTTGCTGATACGGACGACTTGCTGATACCGAAGACTTGCTGATACCGACATACCCAAACATTCCAACTCATACCAGCATTTGCATCCATTAACCAAACAAATCACCAATTCAATTGGACCAACTGCTCTATACTAATCAGTTGCCCACCCCTTCCCACCGTGCGTAGGACTACCTGATCTCAAGTTCGTCGGAGGAGACTACCCACCACCTCGCTAGGTACGGGCATCTTCCTCACTCTCTGACCTCAGACCTATCGCTTACGCCATCCGGCAACGGCGAAGGGCCGCCCAATTTGAGTTGAATCCTTGTTTCAGATACAAACAACCACACTCTTCCAAAACACACGCCATAAGGCTGCCCAATTTTTGGTTAGACTACTGTTACGAGTACGCCATCTGCATCTTTCAAAAAGCACGCCGTTAGGCCGCCTTTTTTTTACTTGCACTACTATTCGCAACTACCTACTTAACAAATAACAAAAAAAAAAAGCAACGGCGAAGGGCCGCCTTTTTTTATTGGACCCCTGCTCCACCACACCTTCTTTCAGAACTACACTTCTGAAGAAGCCAAGCCAGATACATCTGCGCTACTCTACCAACATACACATTCGTTCAGGTACCATCAGGACACAAGCCTTGGTAAACACGTGGAACAAACCCACCCCTGAACAACTAACACAACACACAATGCGAGGAAACACGAGGACAAGTCAGAGCTGCTGCAGAAGCAGAAGCGCGCTCAGACGCAACTGATCCAGCACAAGCTCAATCAGACGCCCGACAAGCCCTCTCAGACATAAGAAACATTTATTCTGAACATTCCATCACAAATCAAATAGCACAACTGCATCTGCATAACCCCATTAACATACTTCCCCCAACCATCCCCCTAACGATCCCCAACTCACCCCTCCCACTGGGGGGCAGCCACCCCTGGTACGAGGGGAGTCATCGGAGATCGACATCCCCCTTCCTATGGCACTTGCCACCACCTTACCAGCCTCAGCCACAGCAACTGACCCTATCAGCCCCAGCCTTCAACCCTCGACCCCCAGCCTTCTACTATCAGCCCCCCAGCCCCCAGCCCAGATCGCGCAGCTACCAGGCACCTCCACAAGACAATTCTGTGGAACTCTACCAGCACTAAGGCCTCCATCAGCCCTTCAGCCATCACCCACACCACTCAAGCCCTGGAGCGGGCAGAGTGGAATGCGCCTGGCCCTTGGAAGCTCACAACGGCCATTGCTGAAACACCCCGCCTTCTCGTGTTGCCGTCAGTGAGGATGCTGAGGACAATGCGTACCCACCATTGTCCCCACTCCAGCGATCGTCTGCCACTCCGTCCCAGCCGCCAGTGCACAGCCCCCTGCAGGAATTTATAACCCCTCGGGAGACCTTCACTGGCGCAACTGCGACACAAGCAGCAAGCCCTCCACACATGACCACAAACAACCTTTTCAGCTCAGAAGAGGAAGTAGAAAGCCCCAGCAAACGACTTGCCCGCGCTCCCCGACAGCTTCCAGAACCCACGCCAGTCAACCAGCTTCCTGCAAGCCAACCTTCCGGCAACAGGTCAAGCAGCTCCTCCGACAACAGTGGATCCCGCCCCAGTCAGTCACCACATGGACCATGGGGTAATCCAGGGGGTGATCCTGCCAGTTCTTCTGACAGTGACGGTGTCCCCGATGATGAGGCAGATACTGGAGACCACCTGGTCAACCAGAAGACCAACCCCCCAGCCCACCGGACTCCGACGATGAAACCACCCCACCCCCTGAAGAAGATGAGGTACCACCTCCACCAAACTTTCAAGGGGATGTGAGCGACGCTGATAGCAATGACAGCGAACGTCACGTCGCACTCATGATCAGTGTCGGTTCCGTCCTATCATGGCAACTTCCAACAGAAGGATCACAGCTACACCGGCGGCAGCGTATCACATACCAAAGCCTGGCTTCTGATGATGAAGAGCTACATTGTCAACATCAAGAGAGACCTTGCAGTGGAGGAGTTGTGGGAACAGATGATGGTACAGGTCTATGAGAACTCTCAACCATTCGTCTTGTTTTACAGACAACAGAGCCGCATGGATCCAGGAGTGCAATGCTCTCCAGACACAAAGCTCCTTGAATGGAGTCCTCCAAGTCAACGAGCATGGTCAACCAATCATGAACCCAGCCACTTGGAAGCTGAAGCTCATTCATTTCTACGAGCTGGTCAAAACTGGACTAGCACTCGCACTCAAGGTAACCCCTCTCGATGCCAAGGAGGAGTATGAGAAGTTTTGACTGCTACGACAATGCAGGCCTCTTATACCCCATGCCTCGCATCTTGATGTCAGAATTCACAAAGAAGTACGAGGAGTTTGGATATCCGGGCTGGACAACCCCATTACCGGGAGGCCATGGCCAAGGTGGCCAAACTCCTTGATCGCATGGCCCCCACCCTGAAGGAGAACTTTGGCAGCTACAAGGATGTCACCCCCCTCGGTTGCTGGGCAATAGCCAAGCTCTACAAGCTTGACCAAGACCAGCACACCCTGGAAAGGCTGTCTGGCATTGCCCAAACTGAGCATCCAAGAGAGACGATATGACAGCACAAGGCATGCTGCTCTGCGTCTCCAAACCACCAACACAGAGGCCAACTGTCATGCCACGCCAAACGCCTGCTTTTCCCGTCACCCAGGACCCCAGTGCACCCAAGGGCAATAACGGTGAACCCAAGTCTTCCACAGTTTGCACTACATGCAACATCACTGGACACGGTTCCGACACTTGCTACCTGAACAACCCTGGGACCCCCAACCCATCCTGGTGCCCGAAGAACCCAGCACGGTACGCCATCTGGCGCACCTCAACAATCCAGCAAGGCTTCGCCCCACCACCAACTTTGGACCAGCTCAAATCTGGAGTGCCTTACTTCCGCTCAGTGCAGGGAGCTGTCCAACACAGCCCGCATACACAAATGCGTAACCCCCCGCACAGCATTACAGACAGCCACAGACTCCAGTACAACAGCAATCCTCCCTACCCCCTCAAAATCCCAGGTACAAAGGGGAAGAACCCACGACCCTTTTCGGCCGGCACCCCAGGGAACAACAACCAGAGAAGCATGGGAGGAACTGGTGGCGGGTATCAAGATGGCTACCAAGGAAAAAACCAAGGCACCCAGGGTGGATACCAAACAAGTTACCAGGGAAACAACCAGGGCACTCAAGGCAACTACCAAGGGCAAACAAGAAGCGCTAACGACAATAGCATGCAGCAGCACCAACGGCCAGACGTCGTCATGCAACTACAACAACAACAACACAATCGGCAGATGCAGTTGCAGCAGCAACAGCATAACCAGCAGTTGCATGACACGGTCTTCGCCATTCGTGAGGAACTTCGTTCGCAAAACATCAGCGGACGCCATGCCCCACACCCCCATGATCAACACAGCCGTAGCAACCAGCCACTACAACTAGAGGCTCCACAAGCTGCGCAATCTGATCTACCAGAACCTGACTGTACAATGCAGCCCTAGTAGTCAGCTTCCGACAAACTCCAGACGCCGAGACACAAGCTAGCTCACAGGCAATTTACAAGCCCACATTTGATCCTTCCACTGACGGAACTGGGTCAACAGCTGCCATCCCCCTACCAAGCGCTCGAGTATCACGGCACGTTACCCAAGCCCAGCATCGGGCATCACAAGACCTCCTCATGGATGAGATGACAGTCTTGCAACGGGATCTTGATTTGATGTTCAGAGAAGTGCAGAACCTGCACGAGTTCAACAGGGCCTTGCAGGTCAGAGCCACAGCAGTTGAGACAGCACAGCGCGCAGCTTGTGTCACGCACAACCCAGTGGACACATTTGTACGCGACTACACTGCTTCTGGTCAGCTGAGCCCTTCTACAGCAACCTTGCTGCAAGGAACAGAGCCCAGCTACGGTGTACCGTACCTAGCCAACCTGTCCCACCAGACTGGCCTCTCGTTTAAGTCCACAACTGGCCTCCTACAGTGCGTCAACCTTATGGTCCTCGTCGACACCGGCAGTGGTCTCAACTTCATCTCGCAAATCTATGGCGGACTCATTGGGACACGATCCTCTCCCATGCCACCACAAGACAATTGCGTTCAATGACGTCAAAAGCTCCCTCACCAAGGAGATTCAAATGCCTGTCATTTTTTGCAGCGAAACCCCAACGAGATCAGCGTCAGGGCAACTTTTGTCATTGCCCCTGACAACACCATCTTCGATGCCCTCATCGGTACCCCACTCATGGCCATGCCAGGCATTTCTGCCCTACCTGACATTTCACAAGAGAAACTCACATTGCGCCCCTTCCATCACTTGTCCAGCGCAGAGCATACTGCCACAGGTCGCGCTTTGACCGTGGACTTGCCATTCAGGCCAGTATCTCGAACCAAGCAGCTCCCTCCATGCTAGGCCGCCGACACGAACCAGGGTATGGCCACCCTTCGAGGGACCACCCACCCACCCGACGGAGTCCATCATATGGAACAAATCTGGACAGACAGCACCCATCGACCTAATGATGGACATCCTCCGCTTCTTCCCCAACCTCCGTCGTCACACGCCATTCAACATGTCCTCCATCCGATTTTCCCACCCCAACTGATCAGCGTTCTACATGACCTGCTCATGCATATGGTCACCCATGCGCACAGCATGGAAAGCTACAGCTATGAGACCAACAGTGACAACACGCTGTACCTTGGAGATGTTAACCTACTCCACAGGTGCATCCTAGACTTGCCAGCTCAGGACAACTTCTCATCTGTCCTCACCTGGGGAAAGGAACAAGGCCTGCCAATCCGAGTCACCCTCACCCCACGCAGTATGGGGGAAGTGCTCGACCCCAGGAGCATGGAGCACTCCGGGGCATCCCTACAACCTTTCACACCCATTGGTCACCCCAAGTGATCCAATCAGACCTATGCCTGACGCTTCTGTGTGCATCCTACCCTCAATCCAGGGCACCTACAATCTGTACTCAAACTCCTACCCCTACTTGGATAGTTGCTACACAAGCACCCGCCTCTACCCACCTGTCCCAGGTTTCGGTTTGCCGCTGGACGCGTACGCAGTCGTGCAAGGACGGCAACCTGAGCCTGTGCTCGCCCCCTTACACAACCAACAACAGCATACTCTCCTCTTCTCTTTTCCCCTCCAGGATACAGAAGAGCTACAGAGCCCACCAAAACCGCTGTATCAATTTGGTATGAACACATCGGCACCCAGCTTGCATTCTATCCTCCATCTTCTTGATCCGCAGGCCACCCGTCTACAACAGTGAGGATGACTTCGAATACGACGCTGCGCAGCCACCTCTGCTCCTAGCTCTCATCGTTGCCCCACCTCACCCCTGCTGATTACTTGCTCACAATGACCAGCACTCCATCTCCCACCCCAGCCGGTGACAACTATAAAGAACCCCAAGACTTCTTCACAACACAGCTGGATGATGTCTACTGGCGACCAGGTCAAGTTCCTGGGAGGCCAAGCAGCAGTTTACCAAGCGTCCACTTCTTGCGCTTTACCAGTGCACCTGGACCCTCCACTCCAGCTTCACTCCTGCCTGGCCGCCTACAAGGAGGCCTTACTAGCTGCCTCAGTCACATGGACCCCAACTATTCTGCAGGAGGGGATTAACAACAGTATGCCAGACGGAGCAGTCACACCCAATGCAGATAGAGGGGCCTACATCCAGACTGTGACCTCTTCATTGGTCATCATCGGGATGGCACTGAGGCGCAAACGCAAAGAGATGGCAGCCATGCTCAACAGAATGACCCCAGCAGTAGCGCGGACTATGGAGGATTTTGAGAGGGATACAAAGGGATTGTGCCTCCTATGCACATAGAAGAAGACAACGACAAGCAGCATTCACTAGTCCCTACCGCAAGCCACCTATAGAAAAACTTGCTCAAGACAAAGTCTGCGCTGGAATTGCTCCCTGCTAGGCTTCATAGAGCCAGCTCCTTCAGCTCAGCATGCAGCAAATCCTGTCGTCGCCTTGAAAAAAACCTGATGGCCAGTACACTGCGAACAGAGTGTGCTACAACTACAAGGCATCAACCTCCTGACCAAAGACATGCACACAGGTTTCCCAATTGCAGAGGAATTATTTTCCAAGACCTGGGTGACTCCAAGTGGTTACACGAGTAGACCTGCGCTCGGCTTCTACCAAGTCCACTTGTCTGCCGGCTGCCAAGATTTCTCAGCCTTTTGCGTGGGACAAGCAGCTTTACAGGTTTCAAGCGTGTGCCCTTCGGACTGAACCACAAGCACCAGCTTACTTCCGAGGTCATGGAAAAAAGCTGTCCCAGTTGGGCGAAAACGTGTCTCCTCAAGTTCAGCAAGTATTTCATTGATGACACACACACAGCGCCACCTTTGCTGATCACATCAAGAGTGGAAGCAGTACTACAGTGTCTCATCGACATTGCCTCCGCATACACCCTGACAAGTCCTGCTTCGCACTCGACGCAGTCGATCTTTCTTAGGCTGTTCTATTCCGCAACCATTGTTCCACCGCAAGCGAGCACAAAGTCCAAAGCTATCCAGGACCGCCCTACCCAAGCAAACCTCAAGGACCTCAAGACCATCCTGGTAAGCTGCGCTACACGGTTGTTTTTGTGAAAACTTTTCACCATAGCAGACAGACTCAATGGACCTCACCAAGAAACGATGTCAAGTGGACTTTGGACCCGCACACACAGCAGCCATGCCCATTAGGAGAATATCACACTCACACCAGGCAAGGTTTTGCGACGCTTTGACATCAACCGCGCGCACCCTCATCCACTGTGACTGGAGCCAACATGGATAGGAGCAGTGCTCGGCAGCTCGACTCAGGTAACGAATACCTCGTCGCCCGTGCAGCCGCGCCACTTAACAAGCATGAAGCAGAAATACAGCAGCTTCAAAAGTGAGAAATGCTGGCTGCTTGCTGGGCTTGCAAATCTTCCCGTATATGTCTTCGACTTACATTTCACTGGTATGATCACTCCACAGCCCTGCTGCTGTGGATTTCTCCTCTGCCAACGTCACCGTGCCATCGCATCGACAATGGCATGCATGCTGCATCATTTTGAATTTTGACATCATGCACAGACCAGAGTGCACAGCATGGCAACCTGACGCACTGTCTAGGTTTCCAGCCCCACTGCAGAGGACGAAACACTGGCGCTCGCATTGACCTGGATAGCGACCTATACGCAGCATTTCCAACATGTGCCCACCACCCCTTATTGCCCCTAGACTCTGACACTAGGGCACATCGTGGACTACTCCTTGACGTCAATCTTCTTATCCATCTGCACAACACCGCCCTTGCCTGCCGCCGCTCACATACATGGCCCAGAATGGCATCACTCTAACCGAAAATGTGCGGGGGCTGTGCAGGTTGAGAAGCAGCACTGCGCAAGCATCCAAGTTAACACGTATATCTACAGCGACATTCGCCCGCTGCTAGACAAGAGTCGCCCGCTATACGACACAAGCTTTGACCAACCTCTACCCCCATCTGCTCAATCATACGCCTCAGACCATCCTTCACGACGCTGCCCAGGATTTGACCAAGATCCACCAGAACAGCTCATGACCGCAGTTGAACGACCAATCACAGTTGGCTCATCATCACGCGTCCAGCAGTGCCAAGACTTCAGCCCAGCAGGAGGCAACAGAAGGACTCAAGACCCCGGGCCGCCGTACTGCAGGCTTAGTACCACCTCTAGGGTTACACCAGCAGCTACAGACATCCTCGGCAACCCCTCTACATCTGTGAGAAATGCAAGCGCAATGCAAGCACAACTTTCGATCACAAACATATTTGCTACCCAAGACATCAACGCAGTCAACAAACTCTTTGCCTCCCTTCTCTGCGGGATGCTGCAAACATTCGACTCAGGAGCGCACAGACTCCGCAACAAGTTGCCAGAACTTCGGTTGACCCCCTTGATCTCTCCAGCTCCAGCTCAACAAGACCGTCGACTCCAACACATCTTCACACAACGCCTTCTTGATCCAGGACGGAGCACTACAAGGGTCTACAGATCAGACACACCCCTTTTTGTTCTTTAGCAAACAAGATCGGACCAATGAGCGCAACGTACTCCTACTTCTAGTACCCTCTGTCTCGAGCCTTCAGACCTGCACAAGCCAGCGCATCTCTACACTTCTTCCAGCGGCGCAATAGTCTCGAACCAACCCCTTCTAGAGAGAGAACGCAGAATGCTCGGAACTAACAAGGACAACAGACAGCACCAGGTCTCACTCAAAACCAGAGGGCATATCCATCCTACAGGACAGCATGGATCAGCGAGCACTTTAAAGCAATCATCAGGAAAAAGACCTTTGCATTGGAAAGGACCAAATCCCTAACACGTCTAACACCATATGCTAGATTTAACCAACCGCCAGCCAGTTCGCTACCTTCTCCCAGTCCTGCTCTCTTCTGACAACATTCTCCCACATAATCCCACAATATTCTGCAGGTCGCTACCAACCCACGCTCCGACGCTCAGTTTCTAGGCACTGAGCTTGCTGCCTGCTGCATCACACAGGAGCAAGAACTTCAACACAATCTGCCATCAAAACACCAAACACAACACACCCAAACCAACAGCCAACAGCCAACACCACCGACCCTACCTGCAACACTCCCCTCCTTGCCTTTCTACCATCTTCAGCCCAAGTCCCCACTCGCCCCAGCAGACATTGGATACTGACCTCGCCTTCTGCAATGTCCAAGACACGACGTCTAGACATCCACTACGATCCAGTTTTCTGATACTTGAGGCGTTGGATCCTCGATCCAAAACTGGACACATCTCGTATAGTCGGTACTGGCAAGAATCCAAGAAATACAGCTTGGCGCATCCCAACTGGAAAGAAGAGGAATCATACGCATCCTGGCCCAACGGCAATTGAACGCATCGTCCAGCCCCACATGTCCATTCCTCTATTCAAGACCCACGAGACCAGACGCACGTTGCACGCGAACAGCTACTTAGTTGTCAGCTTCCTTCTGTGGCACGCCTGGTCAAACAAGTCAAAACCTGTCAAACATTCAAATCTGTGACCAAACCATGCCACTTCAACAGCCAACAGCCACATGCAATCCCACCCGATTCATTGCCTCTTCTTCCTTGGGAATTATTTGTCTGCCCTACAACAAGACACAGAAGCAAACAAACACAAGCACGCCCTGAGATATAACGCCGCACTCTAAGTGATCCCCATCCCAGCAAGAGCCATACATACGAATATACCGCATCTCATAGAGTCTTTGGCACACTATTGCCATATACGCTCAAGACCAAGAGTTCCAAAGCAAATCAAAACATCTGACACACAACTCATTGACCACAGACGATCCCACCCCTAACCACCTCAGAGACAAACGTTATGTGAGCGAGCGTAGGACCATCAAAGGCACCATTGACCCAAATCTGCCTGAAAACCTGCCCACTGACACCCATACATACATACCAAGTAAACATTTACGCGATACAAACTTAGCCCTCAGAACCACACACACACATACGCCCCTCCCGCTAACAACCTGAAGCACAGACCCACACCCGCAACTACTACCTGACAGACAAGCACACAGGTGCAAGCTCTGACAGACACTCTCCTGAGAGCAAATCAAGCCCAACTATCACAATCACATAGCATCGCCACCACAGGGACACCTAGCGCTACCAAAGATACAGGGTCCTATCACCCTCGCCATACGCAAATTCCAGTGGAGACTATATGTGACATCCGCAACACACTAACAACTCCTTCATATGCTGCCCAAGCATCATCCTGCGCATCATCGACCTAAACCATCTGAAGTCGTCGTCTGCAAACTGCGCCCTCACCACACTTGCCGCAATTATACTCTCCAACCTCCCTAACTGGAATGAGCACAATCAGAGCCCAGACTAGCGTCCCACCCTAGCCTCACGCGTCTGCAACTTCACCTGACAACGCAAATGCATGATACTCATCGAACGGCTGTGACCAGGTACACACTCACTGCCTTAACCACCTCATCTGCAGTTCCAACACCAACTCGGCAAACCACGGACACTGCAAAACAACCACAAGAAAACCGAACTTTTCCCCAACACCGCAAACTCACTCAACAGAGCCCCTCGCCTGCGACCAAGATGCTTTCAATCAAACAAGCTTCAAGTCCAAGGGCCTCGACAAACTGTCTGAAGACACTGAACCTCTATCCAAGACCCACTCCAGGCCATACTTCAAGCTAACCTCGAATTGACGAGCAATCATAACTCACCAATGCTGGACTCAAAAAACTCAACCCACTCCCCACAAAGCACACAAAACCCTAACACTCACACCTGTAGTACACCCTGCCTCAACCGCTGCATGCAGCATCCAACGCACACCATCCTGCGTCCCCACAAAAACCACACAAATGAGCACACTATTGCTAACCTCAACTCCTTACATTCCCTGCCTAACTCACGTATATGGTTAACACTGCAGAATATCGTGAAGCACACCTTGCCACTCACAGGACTTCCTTGCCTCGTTACCACCAAATTTCACATCCCCATGGCACCGAATTACAATCGGCCAACCCCCCTTCAGGACTGATTCTATCTTCTTGCCCATGCTCCTATTCGATGACCCTCGTATAACCCCCACATGTCCTTCTCACTCCCACTTGAATCCTGCCAATTCCAACAGTACCAACTACACGCACTGTCACCTTCCTCCAGCTGACCTCGGCCACCACCAGCAAGCCTCAGACCTGATCACAATTTCAACACGTATTACCAAACCAGCGCCATTAATGGAGCCATACCAGTACCCCAGCTGCACTTACATATTTCAATCGTCGCCCCTACCTGACCATTGAAACGCTGGACCCAACCTGATCACATCGTCTACATCGCCACCAACAGTGACCAAGTGTCAGGCATTTAACAATCCATATGGCGCCCCGCCCTCGGCCTTCCTGGACATTTTGCTCCAACCCCCCTCCCCATCTACTTACAATAAGGCACCACTGCCGGTCCTCCTTTATAGAATACAATCAACCCACACAACACACACTCATCAGTTCCCAAGACGTCTTACGACACACTAGTTACCTACCCACCATCACCCACCGTCCTGTTGACCTTATGCAGTGCTGTGTAGCAACAGGCAGCTTGCCAACCCAACATGCCTTGTGCCCTTTGATGGAACAGTTTACACTAGCACCACAGGTCTTCATTTTGTTTGCTTAATCCATAGGAAGTAAGCAGACAAACAAGCAATCTTCTGCCGACAAAATACACGTCCACGTATCGACACATTCTAGATTCTTTTTGTTTCTGTGCTTAATGCTTCGGTATGTTTGCTTACTATAATAACAAACCATATCCAAATTACTACAAGACGAATAAGTTCTGCAGCACACTGGTGCGAACTGGAGGCAGTCAGACACATCATATCATACCAGAATACATTCCGACCCAGTGCATCAACTATTTCACAACTTGACACCACGACATTTCAATGGCCACTTTATTACATGCCTCCAGATATTCGCCCCTACCCCTTCTTGTGACTCTCTCAATTTACCTCTAAATAATAAAGTGGCTTATCTTCCGTTCCCCGACATAACCCACCACCTACTTTGATATTCTTCACTCCGCTGACAGCGGGGGAAACATACGGTCCCGTGAGTCTGCTTTACCTCATACTCCCAACACCAAGATGGAACCTGTACCAACCCTCTTTGATTAAACCCGCAACACAATCAACCCCATCTCCTGATTACCACCAGCAGCAGCGCGGGAGGAGAGATTTCCACTCCCTCTAAGCAGACATCTACAATCCAATCCACCACCTTCACTATTTCACACACTACCATCACTCCCCATTCCGTCAGCTGAAGGGGGGAACTTAGCCATGTACACAACCCTATCCTAATGGAGCACGCATACAGCCGTAGACAGCTGTCACACACGCGATTTCGCGTGCTCTTTACCTACGTAAACTAACTCAAGCAAGGACAATACCTTGTACGAACGCAAACACCACAACGAAGAGCAACTCACCGACCAGACTTGCCCAGGTAGCCCCAATCCGCCTCAGTCAACCCCCGTAACATTTCCCCTAGTGGCCATCTACCCACAGCTACTAGGATCGAGTTAACACATACGCGCCCCACGGCGCTCACAAGCGCACTGAGACACCGCGGGCGCTTGCTCTGAACACGAAAGACCATAACAATCCATGTCATTAACGAATTCTCCTTCGCGATGAGACAAATCTCGCCTCTTCCGCCATCTACCAAGCAAACGCCAATACCCTAATGACAGCAAGAGTTTGAATAGTCGATTGAGCACGCACAATTCTCTCTCACTTCTCACACAGTATCACACAACCCATTGCAGAGCCGTCTGCTTTCCGACGGATACCTCAATGCCTAGGCCTACTTGCGCCACCTACCAGACAGATGTTCTTCCTTTGTCGTGACACCAACTCCGTCACCCAACTCCATACAACCTCGTTCACGCATACGTGAATAATCATCTCGCTCTTCGCGCCCCGATTGCACCCCCTCTCGTCGAGCTTGCAATCCGTACTCTCCGACCCTCATCCCCTGCGCCTAAAGCCATATGTAGACCACCAC
>JAJSRW010001445.1:0-30611 GCA_022414725.1 Microglena sp. YARC | reverse complement strand
AGTTCTTCTGAATCCGGTGACTGTTAGAGGTTGCAATGTTATGGCCCCCCCCTTCAATAGGCTTTTTCTAGTAGTCCATAGCCCCTTCTCTTGGGCTTCCTGTGTTTGGCTCTTCCTTGCGTCTTCTGGTGTTGTCTCCTTGTTCCTGTCCTCCCTTTGTCCCTTACGTTCGCCCAGGGTGGTGTCCGTCCTTAAGCTGTCCCTTAGCCGTTCTTGTCTTTTTCTTTGGTCTTTTCTCCTTGTCACAAAGGGCTAGGTTTTATCAGTTGCGCTTTTTCCTGGTTCCCCCTTTGTAAAAAAAAAAAAAAAAAAAAATCACATCAGAGGAGATGAACCTTGCCATCCGCTCTGCTCTGAGGGCTCCAGCCCCAGGTTATGACGGACTTCCTTTGAATTACAATGCGTTCATGAACAACTGTCCTCGATCCTTCAAAGGGTTTAACTCTTGCCTTCAAGATCAAGTTAACTCGGCCCCCTACACCCCTCCTTCAGGAACCATTCTGCCTTCTCCACAAGACTTGGTCAGCCCCAAAGACTCCCCTCGCAGGTTACCGTTCCTATCACCCCTTCTCAATTGCGACCTTAAGCTGACCCTTTGATCATGGTCACGGCTGCAACGCCCACTGAATATTCATCGACGTCACTCAATCAGCTTCCTCCGTGGCAGAGACACAGGACAACATCGCTATCACCTAGGTTGGCTGCGCCTTGAAAGAGCTTTGGCTTATCAGGCTGGTTGCTGCATTACTGACCTCACTAAAGCTTATGATTCTGTTCAACAGGGGTGGCTCCTAAAGACAATGTCAGCCATGCGGATTATAGTGCGGCGGCATCACCCTGTGGTGCGATATTCCCACTGAATGCAGCTCTACTGCGAGTGCGTCTCAACGTTTCTTCATACCTCCTTCTCCCAACACTTCCGGCTTCCCTCAGGGGGGCCTTTAGCTCTTGTAATCAATGGGTCATCGTATCTTGAGACCTTCAATCACCTACAAAACCAACTGAGATCTTGTGGAATGGCATCCTTCCGTCTTCCTCAGGAGAGTTGGCCCCTGCCATCCTCTCTTTTGCTGACGATGGCAACCACTTTGTCGCTCAACCCAGCCACAGATTGTCAGTTATCAGTTGCGCCTTTTCCTGTTCCCCCTTTGTAAAAAAAAAAAAAAAAAAAAAAGGGGGCCTATCATCAGTGAGACATTACGTCCGTAGCCAATTCGGCTGGTTACCCGCCCAGTCTGTTCCCAAGACCCGTCTTCTGCTTCTTGACTTCCCCAGCATTACCCCTCCCTGCAGATCTGACCCTGCCCGGACCATTCACTAGAGGCGTTACCACCCTCCATCACCCAAACACCACCTCACAGATTGCTGGGCGTTGCCGTTCGGTGCAACACTGCCCTTTGCAAGGCTGCATCCCCCATGCACCATGCCCATTGGCCAGTCTTCCACGTAGCAACAGCTCCATGGCTCTCACGCAATCTCAATGTTATTGGAAGGGCCAATTGCGCATGCATTTTTTTTTTTTTTTTTACATCGGCAGGAACCAGGACAGGGAAACATCGGCAATGCTTGGCTTCCAAGTTCACTTCCAGGGCTAACTTTGCATTCACCACCAGCGCCTCCTCGCCAGCAGTTGCAATCTTTCTCGCAATGCCTTTGTTGCAACCCTAGCTGCAGGAGGAGGAATCGACCACGTCCAGGACACCTCTTCCCACGCTTCGGGACAGCCGTCCTTCCTTTTCATCGAGGAGGCTTGCGTACCCCATCTTGCTTTCCCACTCGGCTGCTAATGCTGGCCAAGACCACATGGCTCCTCTTCAGTTACACAGTCACCCCTGGCAGCAGCTCTACCGTCACGAGATTTCTCGGGCTGTGCGCCTTCCTCCAGGTCAGGCAAGTTGGATACATGCCCGGCCGCCCCGTCTTCTAGTGTGACATCCGCCTCAATCCCCACCAACTTGGCCCGGAAATGCAGAGGCTTATATCCTGCTGAACACCATTCGTAGAATTATCGCTCCGCCCATGCAGTGCCCCAATCCATCCTACTTGGAAACCACCTTCAACAACACCCTCCTTTTCCGTCCATGCCCATCACCTCAAACCAAGTCCTCTCCTCACAAGCACTCTCTGGCACCGTCTCAAGACATCCGCTCAGCTCAATCAAACAACGACTCACCTCCCCCGCTGCTGTCCAAACCTTGACTTCATCCTCTCCTCTCTGCCAGACCCCTGGCGGGGTGCTGTCCCTCCTTCCTGAACTTCCACCTCCCAAATGGAAGCTCTTCCCGCTGTGGCCCCTGCTGAGTCCCCTTGCAGAGGGCCAGATCCCCTCACTGGAGAGGACCGTCTTTGGGAGGTCTGGCCCTCTGGCCGGTTACCACCCTTCTTCACCTTCCCTTGCCCTTTCCCCCCAAGGACACCCCCAAGCTTGCCCTCATCACCAGGCCCTTCCTTCACAAACGTACTACGCAAGAAACCTCGATTGAAGCACGGTTACGGGCAGACTTTGAGGAGCAGCTGCTTGGATCCAGCAAGCGCCCCCCCACGAGGCAGACGCTTGGCTCTTGCATGGCATGGCACTTTTGCGGGAACCTTAATGGGAGGACCTCCAATTTGGACCCAACAACTTGGCATGATGATTACATGATGATACTGTAAGACACATTGGCTGAACCTTCTTCTTGAACTGCTCTGCAGTCACTAATGCGCTGCTAACAGCTGGCAGGCCAACGGTGCGGGAGCTGGTGCTTCTTCACCACACTTACCATGCAAAAAAGCTATGCAGCTGGCATTTCCCACCCATTTGTGCCACTCAGCTAACTGAATAGGAAATCAGGGAAACGTGGGCTGCTGCCTGGCATAACGATGCACATGGTACATCCTATACAAGCCTCATAGCGTGATTGCTGGGATGGAGTATACTTACTGATACCACAGTCTAATGCGATGTGGCAAATATTATTGCTTGGGTGCAGTCCGGTAGGGTCCCCTTGAACTAATGTTGACACGGAACACCACTTGCTTGGGCCTAGCACTAACCCTGACTCCCCTGCGGAGGCCTCCGTGGTCTTTGAATCCCGATGGATGCCTTAGCACAGAGAGAAGCGCTTCGTTGTCTACCCCGTTCCTATCCCCTCCCCTGAAGACCTCCCACAGACTCGCTTGGGTGGCTTACAACGTGTTCCGCCCTCCCGTCCAGGCCCAGCGGAGAGAAACTGCTCAAAGACAAGACGAACCTCAAGTCTCCCTCCCTCTTACGTGCAGGCTTTTCGCAGGTGTGGGTACGCCTCGCTGACGAAGACTCTCATCCGTCCTCCCATACCATCACTTGCCGGAGCTTGCTTCAGGGCACCCTGGGCTGCAATGCGTTTTCCCTTGCTCATGTACGTGTACGCTTTCCAACGGGTCAACCCAAGACGACCCCCCCTCCCATAGTCTGGCGGGGGGCTCCCCAGCCCTGACTGCTTGCAGCTGCACACTGCTGACACAATGTTCACGCTTTCTGGAATGCCTTGATCTCTGCCCCTGTCATAGACTGGCTCCTTTTCCACTTGGAGACCCTCACCGGTGGGCAGCGCCTTTCTCGTTGCCCTTCGTGTTTCCTCCTTCGACGTGACGACTATCACCCTTTGGCGACACCCTCCTCCATTCTACCCTAAGGTTGTGGTCCTGATCCTGCGTATAACTCACCTTTGGGCGCGATATTGGCAGGTCGTGCGTTTTCGGCTTGACAGACTGGACCATTCTGAGCCCCGTTCACCCAAGCTATCTGTCCTTGCCCTTGCCACCTTTCACCAAGCCATCTGCCAGGAACTGGATGCGCCTGTTGTTGTTTCCGTTCTGAGACGGATCTTCGACACCTTGATAATGGCGCTTTCTGTCAAGATTGGTGGCGTGGCCTAGATTGCTCTCTCACAGTGGCTTCCTTGCAAGGCTTATGGGCCACCGGGCTTGTCCTCCCCGATCTTTGCACCATGATTGGGTCACTCCCGGTGACCGGAGCCTGATACCCGCACCATGGAAATGACCAATCCCCATTGGCCCCAGCGCTCCCTACAATCCCAGACCCACTCCCAGACCAGCCCAAGTCCCTAGTTCGAGGACCCTGATCTAGACCCTGACCAGATCCAGCCATTTTTTTTTTTTTTACGAATCGGGGAACCAGGGAAAAGGCGCAACTGATAAAAACTAGCC
Organism: Microglena sp. YARC; assembly: GCA_022414725.1. Taxonomy (NCBI): domain Eukaryota; kingdom Viridiplantae; phylum Chlorophyta; class Chlorophyceae; order Chlamydomonadales; family Chlamydomonadaceae; genus Microglena; species Microglena sp. YARC. The sequence continues at coordinate 26,420 of JAJSRW010001445.1, read as the reverse complement.
CTTTGTGACCAAGGAGATAAAGACCATAAGAAAAGACAAAACGGCTTAGGTTTTGGTATCGAGTTCAAAGGGACGGGCACTTCACCTGGGCGACGTAAGGACAAAGGAGGACGGGAATCTCAGAAGACAACAAAACCAGAGAGGCAAGGAAGAAAGCCAAAAAAGCAGAAGCCCAAAGAAGGTGGCTAGGACTACTAAGAAAAAAGACCTATGAAGGGGGGGCCATAACATTGCAACCTCTAACAGTCACCGGATTGTTCAGAAGACTGAAAGAGGAGAAGCAAACTAAGGAGGACTAAAAGGAAAAACTATGCGAAGAACTAAGAGAAAAAGGGGGGGAGTGGGGGGGGGGCGGGGTGGACTAAGGAGCAACTGAGGTTTGGAAACTAAAGGCAACAAGGTGGAAACTGAACTAGGGAAGGCTTGTAACTGTTTAAGGGGAAAACTGCAAAAAACACAAGCCAAAAGCAGGGATATCAGGCTAACCAGAAAAGAAGAAAGACAACTGGAAGCAAAGCGAAAAAACCTAATAGACTGGTCTGGGCATGTACAACAGGAATGAAGACAGAGACAGTATCAAGATCTAAATCTTGATCTGGATCTTAGCTCAGATTAGGACCTTGATCTTGGTCCAGATCTAGCCCCAGATCTGGAATGTTGTCGTGTGCTGTGTCCAAATCTGGAACCTGATCTGATCTGGGGCAGGGTCTTGATCTTGGGGCTTGGGCTGGATCTAGGTCAGGGTCAGGAGATCGGGCCTAGAGTTGTGGCTTGGCTGGACCTAGGTCAGCGGTCTAGATCCGGGTCTAGAGCTCGGGGAATGGGTGGGTCTTGTGTCAGGGTCTATAGCAAGGTCTAGATCTTGGTAATGGGCTGGATCTGGGTCAGGGTCTAGATCAGGGTCTAGAACTAGGGCTTGGGCTGGGTCTGGGAGTGGGTCTGGGATTGTAGGGAGCGCTGGGGCCATGGGGATTGTCATTTCCATGGTGCGGTATCAGGTCCTGGTCACCGGGAGTGACCCCAATCATGGTGCAAAAGATCGGGGGGGTGGACCCATAAGCTTGCAAAGGAAGCCACTGTGAGAGAGCAATCTAGGCCACGCCACCAGAATCTTTGACAGAGAAGGCGCCATTATCAAGTGTCATTGCAAAGATCCGTCTTCGGGGTGCGATGCCAGTCCCTGGCGATGGCTTGTGAAGGTGCCAAGGGCAAGGCAGATAGCCTTGTGGTGAAGGGGCCTCAGAATGTCCAGTCTGTCAGCCCGGGACGAAACGGACCTGCCATATCGCGCCCAAGGTGGTTATACGCAGGAAGGACCACAACCTTAGGGTAGAGGGAGGAGGGGGTGTCCCGGGCCAAAGGGTGATGTCCTCACCGAGGAGGAAGAAGGGTCAACGAGGAAGGCGCTGGCCACCGGTGAGGGTCTCCCAAGTGGAAAGGAGCCAGTCTATGACAGGGGCAGAATCAAGGCAAGCTCCGGCAAGTGATGGTATAAGGACGGTGGAGAGTCTTGTCAGCGAGGCGTACCCACACCTGCAAAAAGCCTGCACGTAGAGGGAGGGAGACTTGAGGTTCGTCTTGTCTTTTTGCTGCCCTAGAGGGCTGGATAGTAGTTTTGGGGGGTGGATCTGCTGCTCCTGCCCTGAAGACTGTTTTTGTTTGCTTTTTCCCGGACCTGTTTATCAGTAGCATGCCCTGCTTTGGTCTTCTTCCTTACAGAGCTTGCTGGTCTGCATTGGAGAAGAAGTGGCATGCTACTTGACAGCTGAGCTGGCACGCCGGTCTGCTGATGGAGTGATGCCCTGATGCACTGGACTGTTATAGGAGTGATGCCCTGTACCGTGTTGTATCTTGCGTCTGCTGGTTCTGGAGGCTTACTTAGGAGCTACATAGTTTTTGTTACCTTGTTACCGCTACCTTTGAACCGTAGACATGCGGCGTTTGGTTGTCTTTGCAGAGCTTGCTGATTTGCATCGGCGACTAGTGGCATGATACTAGGCTGCTGATAGACTGCGCTGAAATGCTAATGGAGTGATGCCCTGATGCACAGGCTACCGGTTTATTTGCTTTAAAGTGCCAGCTGCTTTAGTGCGCCTTTAAGGTTTTCCTTGCTGGTCAGTGGATCTTGTGGGGGTTGTACCCTTTCACCGTCCAGGACGTTTTCTAAGAGTTTGATTTGCTTCTTTAGATACCTGTTAGTGTTAGCTTTGGCCCTGTCCTGTTTTTTTGTTGCATGCCGCGCTCTGGTCGTCTTTGCAGAGCTTGCTGATCTGCATGGGTGACCTAGCGACATGTTACTAGGCTGCTGAGAGTATGTGCTGGTTTGCTACAGGAGTGATGCCCTGATGTACTGGCTTGTTACAGGAGTGATGCCCTGCAGTGTTTTAATCTTAGATCAGCAAGACCTTCGGGTGCATGCCTTTCCTTCTTTTTCTGTGTTGCTCTTGGAGGTACAGTGGTTTTTATTGGTTGGGGAGGAACAGTGTTGCTCGGAGGTGGGGTTGGTGCTCGGAAGGCCCTTTGTCCTTTGTCCTCCTAGTAATTAGTTTGTGCCCTCGTTCTTTTGTCCCCTAGTCTTTTCGTCTTTTGTCTTGGATCTTTTGTCTTAGCTGACTTTTGGTCTATGTCCTCTAGTCTTCTTCTTTGGTTTTTCTTCCTTGGTCACTTAGGGCTAGTTTTTATCAGATGTTCCCTTTCCTGGTTCCTCCCTATGTAAAAAAAAAAAAAAAAAAGGTTCTCTCCGCTGGGCCTGGACGGGAGGGGCGGACACGTATGTAAATCCACCCAAGCGTTCGTGGGAGGTCTTCAGGGGAGGGGACTGGAATAGGGTGACAACGAGCGCTCTCTCTGTTGCTGAGGCAATCCATCGGGATTCAAGACCACGGAGGCCTCGCAGGTCAGGGTTAGTGCTAGGTGAGTGTCCAAGGTGGAGGGGGTAGAATGCTCCACATGCCTGGGCCAAGCAGCACGTTCCTCGGTATAACCTGGCACAAAATGGTGGGAACTGGGGCTTTGTTGCATGATATGTTTGGTGAAGAAGGGCCTGCCGTGCTTGGCGCACAGAGAGAGTTCAAGAAGGTTCACCTCAGTATCATCATGGAGGTGGAGGGACCCCATGTTGTTGGGTCCAGTTGGAGGTCCTCCCAAAGACCAACCAGCCATGGTTCCAAGAGCTCTTGACTCTGGTGGGGGGGGAGGCCTTGCTGGATCAGCTGCTCCTCAAAGTCTGCCCGTAACCGTGCTTCTCGAGGTTTCTTGCGTAGGGTGATGAGGGCAGCTTGGGGTGTCCTTGGGGGGGAAGGGCAGGAAGGGTGAGAGGGTGTAACCGGCCAGAGGCCAGACCTCCCAAAGACGTCCTCTCCAGTGAGGGGATCTGGCCCCTCTGCAAGGGGACCAGCAGGGGCCACAGCGGGAAAGAGCTTCCATTTGGGAGGTGGAAGTTCAGGAAGGAGGACAGCATCCCGCCAGGGGTCTGGCAGAGAGGAGAGGATGAAGTCAAGGTCTTGGACAGCAGCGGGAGGGAGGTGAGCTCGTTGTTGATGAGCTGAGCGGATGTCCTTGAGACGGTGCCACGAGAGTGCTTGTGAGGAGAGCACTTGGTTTGGTGAGGTGATGGGCATGGACGGAAAAGGAGGGTGTTGTTGAAGAGTGGTTTCCAGTAGGATGGATTGGGGGCACTGCATGGCGGAGCGATATTCTACGAATGTTCAGCAGGAGAAAAGCCTCTGCACTTTCCCGGGCCAAGTTGGTGGTGATTGAGGCGATGTCCACAGAAGACGGGGCGGTAACCAGGGCATGGTATCCACTTGCCTGACCTGGAGGAAGGCGCACAGCCCGAGAAATCTCGTGACGGTAGAGCTGCTGCCAGGGGTGACCTGTGTAACTGAAGAGGAGCCATGTGGTCTTGGCCAGCATAGCAGCCGAGTGGGAAGGCAAGATGGGGTACAGCAAGCCCTCCTCGATGAAAAGGAAGGACGGCTGTCCCGAAGCGGGGGAAGAGGTGTCCTGGACGTGGTGATTCCTCCTCCTGCAGGCTAGAGGTTGCAACAAAGGCATTGAGAGAAGATTGCAACTGCTGGCGGAGAGGCGCTGGTGGTGATGCAAAGTTTAGCCTGGAAGATGAACTTGGAAGCCAAGCATTGCATAGCAACATGCGCCCTTCCAATAACATTGAGATTGCGTGAGAGCCATGGAGCTGCTGCACGTGAGATGCTATGGGGCATGTGCTGGTAGGCTGCAGCCTTGCAAAGGGCAGTGTCTGCACCGAACGGCACGCCCAGCAATCTGTGATGTGTGTCTGGGGGATGGAGGTGGTAACCAGTCCAAGTGGATGGGTGCCAAGGGCGGGGTCCGGATCTGCAGGGAGGGGTATGTCTGGGGGAAGTTCAAGAAGCAGAAGACGGGTCTTGGGAACAGACTGGGCGGGTAAGCCAGCCGAATTGGCTACGACGTATGTCTCCTTGATGATAGGCCCATCTGTGGCTGGGTTGAGGACAAAGTGCTTCTTTTTGACCTTGCTCTAGACCCTGATCTAGACCCTGACCTAGGTCCAGCCCAAGCCCCAGCTCTAGGCCCCGATCTTGACCCTGACCTAGATCCAGCCCAAGCCCAAGGTCAAGACCCTGCCCCAGATCAGGATCAGGTTCCAGATTTGGACACAGCACTCGACAACGTTCCAGATCTGGGGCTAGATCTGGACCAAGATCAAGGTCCAGATCTGCGCTAAGATCCAGATCAAGATCTAGATCTTGATACTGTCTCTGTCTTCATTCCTGTTGTTTAACCTGCCCAGACCAGTCTTTTTAGGTTTTCGCTTTGCTTCCAGTTGTCTTTCTTCTTTTCTGGTTGCCTCCCTGCTTTTGGCTTGTTTTTGCAGTTTCTCCTTAGTTTGCTTCCCCTAGTTCAGTTTCCACCCTTAGTTGCCTCCTTAGTTTCCCCCTCACTTGCCCCCTTAGTCCCCCCCCCCCCCCCTCCCCCCTTTTTCTCTAAGTTTCTCGCATAGTTTTCCTTTTAGTCCTCCTTAGTTTTTGCATCTCCTCTTTTCAGTCTTCTGATCCGGTGACTGTTAGAGGTTGCAATGTTTTGGCCCCCCCCTTCATTGGTCTTTTTTCTTAGTAGTCCTAGCCCCTTCTCTTGGGCTTCCTGTTTTGGCTTCTTCCTTGCCTCTCTGGTTTGTTTGTCTTCTGTTCCTGTCCTCCTTTGTCCCTTACGTCGCCCAGGTGGGTGTCCGTCCCTTAGCTGTCCCTTAGCCCGTTCTTGTCTTTTTCTTTGGGTCTTTTCTCCTTGGTCACAAAGGGGCTAGTTTTTATCAGTTGCGCCTTTTCCTGGTTCCCCCCTTTGTAAAAAAAAAAAAAAAAAAAACAGACCGTCCCCCCTCTCAGGTTTTGTCTTACCAGCTGTATTGTGCCGGTGCTTCCCAACCGGGGTAAAAAAAAAACGTATTAAGCTGCACTGGCATGATGTGGCTACGGTGCCTGCCGGTCAGGCATCGGTGGTAATTCTTTTTACTGAGATGGTCCTACGATGACTATAGCTAGCTCCGGCTTATGCTATGGTGTCCTTAACTTCACGTCCAGTGAGTAACGGTTCTACACGGATGTAACAATTCCAATTTCAATTTCGATACCCGACTTGCCTTAGGGGCAGGAGCAAACTAAGGCGTCGCCTCTGGGTGTAGGTGTAGGTGCAATTCTGTCACGCCTGCTCTAGGTGTAGGTGTAGGGAAACCGCACAGGGAAATTGAGAACGAACTAAGAGAGTACCCGAATGCGAGGAACAAGAGCTGCGGGAGCTTGAAAGATGATCGATTCAGGTCAGAATCAAGTCGTGATCGTGGCCACGGCATACCTGAGGCTATACTCCATGGCTTGGTCCTAAAACCAAGTCCGAACCACCATTTCCCGCCTTGTTCGAATCGAATTCGAAGCCCCCCATCTGTCGAAGGGCGACAGATGAGAACGTAAGAAGCATTCGCTTGCATGACGCATCCTCTTGCGAGGCTCTTGGAGACATGTCTTGCACAAGTGGTGTATCAATCACTGCTTGCCACTCTTTTATTTGACTTGTTTCAAGCCACAAGTGCTTTCAAGAGGTTTAGCTTATTTAAGAGGGGGAAACAAGAGGCGCAAAACTTACCGACGATGAGCGTTTTATCGTCGTGGTCAAGGATGTTGTCGTGGATCCAATTTTCGAAATCCATGCTAGCCACTGGCGGACCAGGTAATGGTCCGTCGGACGGCAATAATTTCGTGAGCAATTTTGCCCTTTCATCGGCTGTGCCATTCGACACTGGCAAGTCCGCTCGTGATTCGCGGACGTTGACTATGACGTGGTTAGCGCCAGCCTTTAAAAGCTTTGCCGCCTTGCGACCCGTAATGACTGGATCATCGGTTAACTTGCCCGATAGTGCCATGGTAAAGAAAGAATGAGCCGTTTCGTCCCGCTGCCTGTTAATAGGGGTTAAACAGCAGCCGTACCGTTTGAGCAACATTGTCATGCGATCCTAATCGAGAACGGCCCTTTCGTCGCGCATCCAGTCGGATCTGAGGATTAAATGTAATCCTCCAGGAAGTTTGTCGACGACATGGACAAACGCTTTGCCAACATATCGTTGTATGTGGATAGGGAGCGTGGCTGTTCCTCGGATTTTTATAATCCCGTCGTTAGCGCAAGTGAATCCGTCGCGTTCGTTTTCCCTAGGGTAGATGTGCAAACCGAGATCATCAGCCGTTTGCTTTTCCATAAGGCAACCCGTTGCGCCCGAATCTGCCAATTTTAGCAATTGCTTTGCGCCAGATCGGGCGTTGAAAAGCATATCGGGGGCTGTCGCGGGGTTGACTTCGTATACCCGATTGGCTCGCGTGGTGAGCACGGGGGAATTGTTCGTATTTCGCTGTGCGTGATTGAGACGGATGCACTGTGTTGACCGTCTGGCAGCGATTTGTTTTTCGCGAACTTTGGGATCCAATGCCTCCGACCACCAGTGTTGTTTTTGACGGGTTTCAACCGGACTGGGGATATGCTCCTTTGGTGCGGGGCCAAAGTATACTGCCTTGGTCGCGTCGTTGATCGCGTGCCAATCCTTTTTTATTTGGACGGCACGCTCGGAGTCGGGAGGGTCATACCATACTTGGATGGCGACTTTATTCGAAGGTGACCCTTTTGGGCGGGGTTTCATATGGTGGTCGCACGATTGGTACTCCTTGAATAACTCCATACCTTGGAGGAGACTGGAGACATGTTTATCGTTACTTGCGTTTTTTGGTAGGATGAACATTCCGGATGTGTCGAAGGGTGCATCGTTTTTGCATTCCCAATAGTGTTCCAACACCGAAACGACGTCTTCCGGAATGGGGTGCGCGTATATGAACTCGTTTGCGATGGAGACTTGCATTCCAAACTCCGTAGAGAACTTCAAGAGACAAGGGGACGAAAGAGCCGATGTAACATCAATAGGTGGGGGTAAGCCCAAGTTAGAAAATAGTTCCTCCTGAACTTGCAACAAGAGCTCCAATGGCTCGACTACTACTACTTTATCGTCGCCAATCACACGATCAAGGCTCGTCAATACCTGATTGGCCGATTCCTATTCCCAAATCGGGATGGGACCGTTGCCGTCAGGGGCCCAGTCAGGACATTTTTTTTTTTTTTTTTTTTTTTACAAAGGGGGAACCAGGAAAAGGCGCAAGTGATAAAACCTAGCCCTTTGTGACCAAGGAGAAAAGACCAAAGAAAAAGACAAGAACGGCTAAGGGACAGCTAAGGGACGGACACCACCAAGGCGACGTAAGGGACAAAGGAGGACGGGAACAGAAGACAAACAAACCAGAGAGGCAAGGAAGAAGCCAAAAACAGGAAGCCCAAGAGAAGGGGCTAGGACTACTAAGAAAAAAGACCTATGAAGGGGGGGGCCATAACATTGCAACCTCTAACAGTCACCGGATCAGAAGAAGACTGAAAGAGGAGATGCAAACTAAGGAGGACGAAAAGGAAAACTATGCGAGAAACTAAGAGAAAAAAGGGGGGAGGGGGGGGGAGGGGGGGGGGACTAAGGAGGCAACTGAGGGGGAAACTAAGGAGGCAACTAAGGGAGGAAACTGAACTAGGGGAAGCAAACTAAGGGAGAAACTGCAAAAACAAGCCAAAAGCAGGGAGGCAACCAGAAAAGAAGAAAGACAACTGGAAGCAAAGCGAAAACCTAAAAGACTGGTCTGGGCATGTCGTCTCATTGAGTGCAGGCCAGTTGGGCAAGTTCCGTGTGCGGCAGCGTCGGTAAGCATTCAGCGTCTGCGCACACGTCTTCATGTAGCGGAAACAGAAGAAGCAGCAAGCTCCGTTGTGCAGCCAGATGGTTTGCCCGAGGCTGACCGAGTTGTTCATGTGCATAGCTGTTCATGTTCATGTGCATAGGAGTGATGCCCTGATGCACTGGCCTGTTACAGGAGTGATGCCCTAATCTTAGATCAGCAAGACCTTCGGGTGCATGCCTTTCCTTCTTTTTCTGTGTTGCTCTTGGAGGTTACAGTGGTGTTTTATTGGTTGGGGAGGAACAGTGTTGCTTGGAGGTGGGGGTGGTGCTCGGAAGGCCCTTTGTCCTTTGTCCTCCTAGTAATTAGTTTGTGTCCCTCGTTCTTTTTGTCCCTAGTCTTTTCGTCTTTTGTCTTGGATCTTTTGTCTTAGCGGACTTTTGGTCCATGTCTTCTAGTCTTCTTCTTTGGTTTTTCTTCCTTGGTCACATAGGGCTAGGTTTTATCAGATGTTCCCTTTCCTGGTTCCTCCCTATGTGAAAAAAAAAATATATATATATATATCGTTCTGAGGGTCTTGACCCGAAAAGTCAGGGGTCCTCGGCCCGACGTGCTGTGAACGGCCCCGACCAGCACCCTGTCCGTATCCTCCTCGACCACCACGGCCCGCGCCGCGGCTAATAGAGCCTCTCCCGAGCGTGCGATCAGCACCTTGCAAACTGAGGACCTGCGACCTTGGCGATCCACCCAGCTTTTTTTTTTTTTTTTGCTTGGCGGTGTGCGTCGGTTGCGTCGCACTACGTCCTCCACCACCTCGGCCAGCGGCCGGGTTGCGACTACCGTTGGCCTCCAGTTTGGGGCTCTTGGCTAGGCGAGAGTTCATCTCCCCGCCGTCGTCGGTGGTCTTTAGGCCCTGCGAAGAGAAAGAATCAGTGTCAGAATCGGAAGGGGGGGATTTGGTAAATTGGACGCGATTGAATGTGAGGTCCTTACCCGGGTATCGTGTATCCGCGAGCCTCTTGAACTGAGACTTCGACTTATGATTAGCGTATCCTCCCCTCTGATGGCGATCGTGCTCGTCTGTCAAGGACTTGCCACGAGCAGTGACTACCTTCCTCGCCTTGTCCAATTGCAGATAGCGGAACAAGTCCTCCATCGGTTCGAATATCTTGCCCGACTCGCGCCTAGAGTGCGCTCCGGAGTTCGTCGGAGAGTCCCGTGCGAAAGAAGTTTAACTTCTTGCGATCGGTGAGATCAGGGACTTTGCGAAATTCCGACTTGATGGTGTGGTAATAATTCTGCAAGGATCGAGTATCTTGGCGCAAGCCACCTTCGTGTAGTCTGGTAAGAGCGACGTGTGATTCCAATAAAAGTTCGGGCATGAGGAGCGATTCCGCCCAGTCCACGATACCAGCGAAATCCAATCCGTCCAATTCGTCGCTAGCCCACGCTTCGTCGAAGGTGATGCGGAGTTGGCCAGTGAATGCGCCCGACAGATGTGGAACAATACGCGAAAACGGTCCACTGTATCCGTCAGAAAACTGAAGTTCGAGGATCGTGATTACATTGAAGATCCATCGTCGCAACTTCGCTTTAGAACACTTGTCCAACAATTTGTGGTCAATGAGACGTAATTCCTTTCTCATTTCGGTGATACGCTTGGCGAACCCATGGTCGCGATCAGCGTGATGAGGGGCTGGCGGTGGGATCGAATCGGGCCAACAAGTTGGGGTATCGGGAGTCCTTAGCGTGTCCGCGCGAGCATGTCGCGTCGGCGAAGGTGTGTCCACAGGCAGCTTTGCTGCGCGCTTTGCACTAGGTCGGACAGGAGCCGTAGGCTCCGTCGGAGGTGTCGCAGGTAGCGTCGTCGCAGGCGACGCTGGGGGCTCCGTCGGAGCACCCACCTGAGGAGAGCGATCAGTGGTCGGTTTGACAGGCGGCGCCTGTCGGGAGGAACATGGGTGATCGGCGATGTCTTCGTCCGACGAGACGTAGTCGGAGACTGTAACAGGGTCATCGGGGGGTACAGTAGCCGAGGGTGCGACGGTCGGAAGGGAGGGGGTAGCGCCCGCTCGAGGGATCAAACCGCGTTGCATTTTGCCCGTGAGAGAACCCGATGGTGCATAAACGTCGGGGATCTGAAAAGGTTATGGATTAAATGTCGGGGCGACATTCGCGACAGCTATTGTATCAAACAACCCTGAATTAACAACAGCCCGTTCCTGCCTGTCAACGGGGTGAGGCAACTTCTCATCGAGCTTGGCGTCATTGGCAGGGGCTTCCGTGTAGTGGTTGGCCAGCTTCAGGCCCTTGAAGGCGGCATCCTTGTTGTAGATGTCGACGATACTTTCAGGCATGTCAGCCATCCAGTTGGCCTTCCTTCGCATCTTGTTGGCCTTGACAAGACGGGTGAGTTGGTCGCGAAGATCCTCGATCACCTGCTGCGCCGCACGCAAGTCCTCGTCGTCGCGGGACGACACTCAGGGAACGCGCCAATCTCTGTACCGTCCCTGAGTGACTGTACCGTATCTCGAGTGTCTGACGCGTACCTGACTATCTCGGATATCTGGTTTTCCAGATATTCTCTTCCGCACCAATCAACGCTTCAAGCACTTTACAGAAGCCAGGCAACTCTCGCAACTCACGAGCATCCGCATTTTACGCCGCATCGCAACCAAACCACTGACATGCACTTCAACAATTTCAGTGGAGCTCCAGGGAGCCAGGCGCACCTCGAAACTCACTCAACTTCGGATTGGCGCAACTGCAGCTAGCTAAGCCAATGTATACCCAATCGCACAGCCAATAGCAGATTATTAATGAAGCATTAGCCACAAGCAGTTTCGCGGCTTCAGCTGAATTCTCTAGAGCCTGGCGATTGATGATTAGGCGACGTCATCATGTCCCATGATGCTGGATCCCGTGTCTTTTTTTTTGTCTTAGCGGACTTTTGGTCCATGTCCTCTAGTCTCCTTCTTTGGTTTTTATTTCTTGGTCACATAGGGCTAGGTTTTATCAGATGTTCCCTTTCCTGGTTCCTCCCTATGTAAAAAAAAAAAAAAAATAATAGCGTAGCCAGCGTCGCAACTTGGACGTTTACAATCATTTCGACGAGTTGCAGGCAGCAAACGGCGAGACTGTATTCGTCTGCAAGCACTGTAAAACCTCCCTTGGAAAGAGTGCAGTCTACAACCATGCACAACCCAAGAAGTGCCAATTCGCAGGTCTCTCGTCAAGCGCTACTGGAGGAGCACGAAGTGCTGGAGGTGAAGATCCCGTGCTGGTGGGCTTGGGACTGGGGAAGGGGGCGAAGGGAACGGGAATGGTGGTGGTGGAGGGGGGGGAGGCTGTGGTGGGTTGGGGGAGGCTGGGGTTCCTGGGGGGGATTGAATCTGTGGAGTGGGTGGGGGCAGAAAGGGCAGCTGTGGAGGCTGATTTGTTGCTGGGGAGCAGCATTGGTGGTGCTGTAGTTCCGGGTGGTGCAGGCGGCAGAAGGGTGGCACACACATTTGCTGCCTGGAGCATTCGACATCCAACTGCGGGGGGAAAGGAGGAGGGGGGGGGGGGGGGGGGGGGGGGGGGGGGGACTCTAGAGATCTGTGGTGGCAACTGCAGACCAGTTAAAAACTCACCACCTCCTGATTTCACAGCCCAAGCGCAATACCGTATTCGCAACATATAATGGCAAGAATAAAGATTGACAAATGAGGTTTTTAACCATATTTCGTGGATCAAAAATGCGTGGCAAAACTAATTTGGCAAAGGGTTTGGGTCTGGGACTTGCTCAGGTTTTGACCTGGAAACATTTGGCAAAGCAAGACCTTTGCTTACATGCCTTTCCTTCTTTTTCTGTGTTGCTCTTAGAGGTTACAGTGGTGTTTTGTTGGTTGGGGAGGAACAGTGTTGCTTGGAGGTGGGGGTGGTGCTCGGAAGGCCCTTAGTCCTTTGTCCTCCTAGTAATTATTTGTGTCCCTCGGTCTTTTGTCCCCTAGTCTTTTCGTCTTTTGTCTTCGGATCTTTTGTTTTAGCGGACTTTTGGTCTATGTCCTCTAGTCTTCTTCTTTGGTTTTTCTTCCTCGGTCACATAGGGCTAGGTTTGATCAGATGTTCCCTTTCCTGGTTCCTCCCTAAGTAAAAAAAAAAAAAAAAAAAAAAAAAACTGCAATTTGCTTGTTACATTTCCTTCTTCCATATTTAAAAGGGGTTTCTTGGGTATGCTTTTAAAAACAGTTCCTCTTAGTCATAAACTGGAAAATAAATGATCAAATTCAGGGCTCTGCCTTGCTAACGGTGTACCAATTAAATCAGGAACAATGAAAATCAATAAAATCAAGGTCACTATCCAACTCCTCATCTCTAGTGGGCTGGTCATCCTCACTCCTGCCAGAAGTACCGATTACTAATTGCAGTTAATGCATTTGCCACAGGCTGTCCCACTGCTACAAGCTACACATCCTTCGCTCAAATAATTCTGACAACCTAGCTTTGGGTCATGCCAACCCAGCCAAGGGTTGCAGTTAATAACCAAGTTTTACAGTGAAAACAACTAAGTACTAGTTACTAACTGTAGTTAAACACAGGCTGCCCCACTCTTGCAAGCTGGGCTTCCTGTTTTTGGCTTCTTCCTTGCCTCTCTGGTTTGTTTGTCTTCCGTTCCTGTCCTCCTTTGTCCCTTACGTCGCCCAGGTGGTGTCCGTCCCTTAGCTGTCCCTTAGCCGTTCTTGTCTTTTTCTTTGGTCTTTTCTCCTTGGTCACAAAGGGCTAGGTTTTAACAGTTGCGCCTTTTCCTGGTTCCCCCTTTGTAAAAAAAAAAAAAAAAAAAAAAAAAGGTGCACATCAACATCACCAGCCGTTGTACAGTCCCAAGCCTTTCACCCGCTTCTGCCCCTTCTGGCAAATGGTATGCTTTAGCACTGGCATCAAGTACAACCCTGTATGGTCCATGTTGACCAGGCAGGATGGTGGCACTTTTTTTTTTTTTTTTTTTTTTTTTTTTTACATTTTTATTTTTTACATTTTTATTTGCATGCAACTTGATTCTTTGTGGGTTCACACCACCTGACGTCTCATATGCTGCCATCCCTTACAGGGCAGCAAAGACCACAACCTGCAGGGAGAGGGGAGAGCTGGGGCTTGGGCTGGACCTAGGTCAGGGTCTAGAGCAAAGTCTAGATCCGGGGAATGGGCTGGATCTGGGTCAGGGTCTAGATCAGGGTCTAGAACTAGGGCTTGGGCTGGGTCTGGAATTGGGTCAGGGATTGTAGGGAGCGCTGAGGCCATGGGGATTGTCATTTCCATGGTGCGGGTATCAGGCTCTTGGTCACTGGGAGTGACCCCAATCATGGGGCAAAAGATCGGGGGGGTGGCCCATAAGCTTGCAAAGGAAGCCACTGTGAGAGAGCAATCTAGGCCACGCCACCAATCTTGACAGAAGGCGCCATTATCAAGGTGTCGAAGATCCGTCTGGGTGCGCATCCAGACCCTGGCGATGGCTTGGTGAAGGTGGCCAAGGGCAAGGCAGATAGCCTTGTGGTGAAGGGGCTCAGAATGGTCCAGTCTGTCAGCCCGGGACGAACGGACCTGTCATTTTTTTTTTTTTTTTTTGTCACAAAGGGCTAGGTTTATCAGTTGCGCCCTTTTCCTGTTTCCCCCCTTTGTAAAAAAAAAAATATATATATATATATACGCAGGAAGGACCACAACCTTAGGGTAGAGGGAGGAGGGGGTGTCCCGGGCCAAATGGTGATGTCGTTACCGAGGAGGAAGAAGGGGGCAACGAGGAAGGCGCGCTGCCCACCGGTGAGGGTCTCCCAAGTGGAAAGGAGCCAGTCTATGACAGGGGCAGAATCAGGGCATTCCAAGAAAGCGTGAGACATTGTGTCAGCAGTGTGCAGCTGCAAGCAGTCAGGGCTGGAGCAGACTATGAAGGGGGGGGGGCCGTCTTGGTTGACCCGTTGGAAGCGTCCTCGTACATGAGCAAGGAACGCATTGCAGCCCAGGGTGCCATGAAGCAAGCTCCGGCAAGTGATGGTATAAGGACGGTGCAGAGTCTTGTCAGCGAGGCGTACCCACACCTGCGAAAAGCCTGCACGTAGAGGGAGGGAGACTTGAGGTTCGTCTTGTCTTTGAGCAGTTCTCCCCGCTGGGCCTGGACGGGAGGGGCGGACACGTTGTAAGTCCACCCAAGCGTTCTGTGGGAGGTCTTCAGGGGAGGGGACTGGAATAGGGGTGACAACGAGCGCTCTCTCTGTTGCTGAGGCAATCCATCGGGATTCAAGACCACGGAGGCCTCGCAGGTCAGGGTTAGTGCTAGGGTGAGTGTCCAAGGTGGAGGGGGTAGAATGCTCCACAGCCTGGGCCAAGCAGCACGTTCTTCGGTATAACCTGGCACAAAATGGTGGGAACTGGGGCTTTGTTGCATGATATGTTTGGTGAAGAAGGGCCTGCCGTGCTTGGCGCACAGAGAGTTCAAGAAGGTTCACCTCAGTATCATCATGGAGGTTGGAGACCCCATGTTGTTGGGTCCAGTTGGAGGTCCTCCCAAAGACCAACCAGCCATGGTTCCAAGAGCTCTTGACTCTGGTGGGGGGGGAGGCCTTGCTGGATCAGCTGCTCCTCAAAGTCTGCCCGTAACCATGCTTCTCGAGGTTTCTTGCGTAGGGTGTTGAGGGCAGCTTGGGGGTGTCCTTGGGGGGGAAGGGCAGGAAGGGTGAGAGGGTGTAACCGGCCAGAGGGCCAGACCTCCCAAAGACGGTCCTCTCCAGTGAGAGGATCTGGCCCCTCTGCAAGGGGACCAGCAGGGGCCACAGCGGGAAAGAGCTTCCATTTGGGAGGTGGAAGTTCAGGAAGGAGGACAGCATCCCGCCAGGGGTCTGGCAGAGAGGAGAGGATGAAGTCAAGGTCTTGGACAGCAGCGGGAGGGAGGTAAGCTCGTTGTTGATGAGCTGAGCGGATGTCCTTTAGACGGTGCCACGAGAGTGCTTGTGAGGAGAGCACTTGGTTTGAGGTGATGGGCATGGACGGAAAAGGAGGGGTGTTGTTGAAGGTGGTTTCCAGTAGGATGGATTGGGGGCACTGCATGGGCGGAGCGATAATTCTACGAATGTTCAGCAGGAGAAAAGCCTCTGCACTTTCCCGGGCCAAGTTGGTGGTGATTGAGGCGATGTCCACAGAAGACGGGGCGGTAACCAGGGCATGGTATCCACTTGCCTGACCTGGAGGAAGGCGCACAGCCCGAGAAATCTCGTGACGGTAGAGCTGCTGCCAGGGTGACCTGTTGTAACTGAAGAGGAGCCATGTGGTCTTGGCCAGCATAGCAGCCGAGTGGGAAGCAAGATGGGGTACAGCAAGCCCTCCTCGATGAAAAGGAAGGACGGCTGTCCCGAAGCGGGGGGAAGAGGTGTCCTGGACGTGGTGATTCCTCCTCCTGCAGGCTAGAGGTTGCAACAAAGGCATTGAGAGAAGATTGCAACTGCTGGCGGAGAGGCGCTGGTGGTGATGCAAAGTTAGCCTGGAAGATGAACTTGGAAGCCAAGCATTGCATAGCAACATGCGCCCTTCCAATAACATTGAGATTTGCGTGAGAGCCATGGAGCTGCTGCACGTGAGATGCTATGGGGCATGTGCTGGTAGGCTGCAGCCTTGCAAAGGGCAAGTGTCTGCACCGAACGGCACGCCCAGCAATCTGTGAGTGTGTGTCTGGGGGATGGAGGTGGTAACCAGTCAAGTGATGGGTGCCAAGGGCAGGGTCCAGATCTGCAGGGAGGGGTATGTCTGGGGGAAGTTCAAGAAGCAGAAGACGGGTCTAGGGAACAGACTGGGCGGGTAAGCCAGCCGAATTGGCTACGACGTATGTCTCCTTGATGATAGGCCCATCTGTGGCTGGGTTGAGGACAAAGTGCTTGCCATCGTCAGCAAACGAGAGGGTGGCAGGGGCCAACTCTCCTGAGGGAAGACGGAAGGATTGCAGAGTTCCACAAGATCTCAGTTGGTTATTGTAGGTGATGAAGGGCTCAAATATGATGACCCATTGATTACAGCTCAAGGCCCAACCCTGAGGGAAGCCGGAAGTGTTGGGGAAGGAGGTAGTGAAGAAACCGTTGAGACGCACTCGCGTAGAGCTGCCATTCATGAGGATATCGCACCAGCGCGTGATGCTTGCACTATTGAATCCCATGGCTGACATTGTCTTTAGGAGTCATCCCCTGTTGACAGAATCATAAGCTTTAGTGAGGTCAGAGTGCAGCAACCAGCCTGGTAAGCCAAGCTCTTTCAAGCGCGCAGCCAAGCCTAGGTGATAGCGGATGTTGTCACTGATGTCTCTGCCACGGAGGAAAGCTGATTGAGTGACGTCGATGAGATATTCCAGTGGGCGTTGCAGCCGGTGAGCCATGATCAAAAGGATCAGCTTAAGGTCGCAATTGAGAAGGGTGATAGGACGGTAACCTGCGAGGGAGTCTTGGGGCTGACCAGTCTTGTGGAGAAGGCAGATGGTTCCCTGAAGGAGGGGTGCTAGGGGGGCCGATTTAACTTGATCTTGGAAGGCAGAGTTGAAAACCCTTTGAAGGATCGGGGACAGTTCTTCATGGAACGCATTGTAGACTTCAAAGGGAAGTCCGTCATAACCTGGGCTGGAGCCTCGAGAAGCAGAGCGGATGGCAAGGTCCATCTCCTCTGATGTGATTAGGCCATCGCCATTGACACCTTCTGCAAGGGCTGCATAACTAGGGGGAGGGGACGAGGGAGGGATGTGAGCAGAAGATCCTGGTTCGCCTGGTTGATGTGAGGGTTTGGACGATACAGTCCAAAGGAGGAATCAGCACTATAAAAGTCCCGAGCATACTCCAGTCCTATGTTGACTCCTATCATTGAAGAGAGGTCAGCCACAGAAAGGGGGTGATGCTGGGGTGGCCCTGGAGGGCTGGATAAGCTTGATGTGGACTGGGGGGTGAGGGAACGGGAAAGGTGGTGGAAGTAGAAGGAAGATGGATCCCCAAAAGTGTGCTCAAGGATAGGTAGAGCTTTGAGCATTGGAGCAAGGAGTTGCTGCCAAGCGAGTGTTGCTGCTAATGCCTTAGCCTTGGCTATGTTGAGGCGTGCCAGAAAAGGAATGTATGGTCTGTCCATTGCAGGCGCCAACCTTTTTATATGATATGTACAGCTGCTAGTCCAGTGGCCTTTTATATGTACAGTAGGCGACCAGCTGAATTAGTCATGTGCTCATTTTTTTTTTTTTTTTTTTTTTTGCATATTGCAGGCATCTGCCTAGTCTGGTGATATGCAGAGTTGAAGTGTTGTGTTTAAATTGCGGGCGTGGCAGACAATATGTAGAGGCAGCTCCAGCTCGTATGGTCTGTTCATTGCAGGCGCCAACCTTTTTATATATATATATATATTTTTTTTTTTTTACATAGGGAGGAACCAGGAAAGGGAACATCTGATAAAACCTAGCCCTATGTGACCAAGGAAGAAAAACCAAAGAAGAGGACTAGAAGACATGGACCAAAAGTCCGCTAAGACAAAAGATCCAAGACAAAAGACGAAAAAGACTAAAAAAAGATCCAAGACAAAAGACAAAAAGACTAAAAAAAAAAAAAAAAAAAAAAGGGGACAAAAGAACGAGGGACACAAACTAATTACTAGGAGGACAAAGGACAAAGGGCCTTCCGAGCACCACCCCCACCTCCAAGCAACACTGTTCCTCCCCAACCAATAAAGCACCACTGTAACCTCCAAGAGCAACACAGAAAAAGAAGGAAAGGCATGCACCCGAAGGTCTTGCTGATCTAAGATTAAAACACTGCAGGGCATCACTCCTGTAACAGGCCAGTGCATCAGGGCATCACTCCTGTAGCAAACCAGCACATACTCTCAGCAGCCTAGTAACATGTCGCTAGGTCACCCATGCAGATCAGCAAGCTCTGCAAAGACGACCAGAGCGCGGCATGCAACAAAAAACAGGACAGGGCCAAAGCTAACACTAACAAGGTAACTAAAAAAAAAATCTAAAGAAGCAAATCAAACTCCCTAGAAAACGTCCTGGACGGTGAAAGGGTAGAACCCCCACAAGATCCACTGACCAGCAAGGAAAACCTTAAAGGCTCATTAAAGCAGCTAGCAAATAAACCGGTAGCCTGTGCATCAGGGCATCACTCCATTAGCATTTCAGCGCAGTCTATCAGCAGCCTAGTATCAAGCCACTAGGTCGCCGATGCAAATCAGCAAGCTCTGCAAAGACAACCAAACGCGGCATGTCTACGATTCAAAGGTAGCGGTAACAAGGTAACAAAAACTATGTAGCTCCTAAGTAAGCCTCCTGAACCTGCAGACGCAAGATACAACACGGTACAGGGCATCACTCCAATAACAGTCCAGTGCATCAGGGCATCACTCCATCAGCAGACCGGCGTGCCAGCTCAGCTGTCAAGTAGCATGCCACTTCTTCTCCAATGCAGACCAGCAAGCTCTGTAAGGAAGAAGACCAAAGCAGGGCATGCTACTGATAAACAGGTCCGGGAAAAAGCAAACAAAAACAGTCTTCAGGGCAGAAGATCCAACCCCAAAAACTACTATCCAGCCCTCTAGGGCAGCAAAATGCTAAGACAAACTGTATCGCCATGGTTTCCAACCAATGTCAAACTCCAGGATCGGCAAGTCTCTAATTAGAGAACAAGAAGATGCTGACCAATGCAGACCTTCAAAAGGAGACCTGCTGACTGAGAATTCAAGAAAGATGGAATGAGTCTCAACAGCACAACACCTGTCAAAAAACACTAAAAAATCACCAGCTCCAATTGTCGCCTCAAAGCTTCGTCTACCAGGTATCTCAGCAGCTGACATGAAGGATCAGGGATGAGAGGGAGGAGATGGAGGATTCTGAGAGGCAGGAGGAAGTGGGTGGGGCTCGGAAGAAGGGAATCAGGAGAGAGCTGCTTCTGAATACTAAGGGATGGGGTCGGTGGTCCCAAATTAACTTGAAGAGAATAGCCTGCCCCCCTCCAGTAGGCTGACCTCTTATGCTGACCTCTGGAGGGGGCAGAGTAGCGGATTAGACTGCATGAGCGTCTGTAACACTCAAATGGGGCACTGAGCAGCTCCCATAGCCGCGAAATTGCAGTCGCTCCAGCCGAATTGGCCGAAAGCAGCTTCGCAGCAAAGTTATAAGCGCCGGCCGGAGAGCAGACATTGCTAGGGCGAAAAAAGCACCTCCAGCTCCAATTGTGCCTCAAAGCTTCGTCTACTAGGTACCTCAGCAGCTGACATGAGGAGCAGGATGAGAGGGAGGAGATGGAGGATTCTGAGAGGAAGAGGAAGTGGGTGGGGCTCGGAAGAAGGGAATCAGGAGAGGCTGCTTCTGAAGTACTAAGGATGGGGTCGGGTGGTCCAAATTAACTTGAAGAGAATAGCCTGCCCCTCCAGTAGGCTGACCTCTTATGCTGACCCTCTGGAGGGGCAGAGTAGCGGATTAGACCGCTTCGTGTAAATGAGCGTCTGTAACACTCAAATGGGGCACTGAGCAGCTCCATAGCGCGAAATTGCAGTCGCTCCAGCCGAATTGGCCGAAGCAGCTTCGCAGCAAAAGTCAAAAGGGAGCCGGAGAGCAGACATTGCTAGGGCGAAAAAAGGACCTCAGCTCCAATTGTCGCCTCAAAGCTTCGTCTGCTAGGTATCTCAGCAGCTGACATGAAGAGCAGGGATGAGAGCGGAGAAGATGGAGGATTCTGAGGCAGAGGAAGTGGGTGGGCTGAGAAGGGAATCAGGAGAGAGCTGCTTCTGAAGTACTAAGGATGGGGGTCGGGTCGGTCCCAAATTAACTTGAAGAGAATAGCCTGCCCCCCTCCAGTAGGCTGACCTCTTATGCTGACCTCTGGATGGGGGCAGAGTAGCCGATTAGACCGCATGAGCGTCTGTGTAACACTCAAATGGGGCACTGAGCAGCTCCCGTATAGCCGCGAAATTGCAGTCGCTCCAGCCAAAATTGGCCGAAAGCAGCTTCCAGCAAAGCTTCGCAGCGCAAAGTATAAGGCTGGCCGGAGAGCAGACATTGCTAGGGCGAAAAAAGCGACCCCAGCTCCAAGACCGTCTACTAGGTATCTCAGCAGCTGACATGAAGCGCGCAGGTGAGAGGGAGGAGATGGAGCGCATTCGCCTGCGGCTCGCCGAAGAGCGGAATCCAGCTGCTTCTGAAGTACTAAGGGGGGTGGGCTGACCTCTTATTTCTGGAGGGCAGAAGTAGCCGCATTAACCGCGCATGGTCTGCCGGCACTGCAGCCAGCTCCATAGCCGCGAAATTGCCAGTTCGGCTCCAGCCGGAATTGGCCGGAAAGCAGCTGGTTTTCGCAGCAGAGTATAAGGCGGCCGGAGAGCAACATTGCCTTAGGCGTCCGAAAAAAAGACCGACTCCAGCTCCAATTGTCGAAGTGACTGAGGTATCTCAGGAGAGATGAAGCGAGCAGGATGAGAGGAGTGGAGCATGGAGGCTGAGAGGCAGAGGAAAAGTGGGTCGGGCTCGGAAGAAGGGAATCAGTGAGAGAGCTCCTTCTTCTGAAGCTACTAAGGATGGGGTCGGGTGTGCCCAAATTAACTTGAAGAGACATAGCCTGCCCCCCTCAGTAGGCCTGACCTCTTATTGCTTGACCTCTGGAGGGGGCAGAGTAGCCATTAGACCGCATGAGCGTCGTGTAGACGACTCAAAGGCGGGCACTGAGCAGCTCCCATAGCCGGCGAAATTGCTAGTCCGCCTCCCAAGCCGAATTGGCCGAAGCAGCTTCGCAGCAAAGTTATAAGGCGCCGGAGAGCAGGACATTTGCTAGGTCGAATAAAAGGACCTCCAAGCTCCAATTTGTCGCCTCAAAGGCTCGTCTACTAGGTATCTAGCAAGCTGAATGAAGGAGCGGGATAGAGGGAGGAGATGAGGATTCTGAGAGGAAGGAGGAAATGGGTGGCTCGGAAGAAGGAATCGAGAGAGAGCGCTTCTGAAGTACTAAGGATGGGGGTCGGTGTCCCAATAACTTGAAGAAATAGCCTGCCCCCTCCAGTAGGCTGACCATCTTTGCTATGCCCTCTAGGAGGCAGCAGTACGGATTAACGCGTGGGATGAGCTGTGTCTTAACACTCCAAATGGGGCACTGGTCAGCTCCCATAGCCGCCGAAATGCAGTCGCTCCAGCCGAATGGGCCGAAAGAGCTTCCCGCAGCAAAGTTATAGCGCCGTCGAGAGCAGACATTGCTAGGGCAAAAAAAGACCTCCAGCTCCAGATGTGCCCTCTAATAGCTTCGTCTACTAGGTACCTCAGCAGCTGACATGAATGAGCAGGGATGAGTATTGGAGGAGATGGAGATTGAGGGAGGAGCAAGTGGTGTGGGCTCGGAAAAGGGAATCAGGAGGAGAGGCTCTTCTGAAGTATAAGGATGGGCGGTCGGTGGTCCCAAATTAACTGAGAGAATAGCCTGCCCCCCCAGTATGCTGACCTCTATCTACTGTGGAGGGCAAGTAGCGGATTAGACCGCATGAGCGTCTGATTCCTCTTTAACACTCAAATGGCACTGCAGGCAGCTCCCAATAGCCGCGATAAATTGCAGTCGCTCCAGCCAAAATTGGCCCGAAGCATCTTCCGACAGCAAATTATAAGGCGCGGAGAGCAGACACTTGCATAGCGCGCGAAAAAAAGGACCTCCAGCCTCCAATTGATCGCCTCAACAGCTTCGCTACTAGCTATCCAGCAAGCTGAACATGAAGGAGCAGAGCAATGAGCAGGAGGAGATGGAGGCATTCTGAGAGCAGGAGAAATGGGTCGGCTCGCGAAATGGAATCAGGAGAGAGCTGCTTTCTAGAAGTACTAAGGATGCCGGGTCGTGTGTCCCAAATTTTAACTTTGAAGAGAATAGCCTGCCCCCCTCTAGTAGGCTGACCCTTTATGCTGACCTCTTGAGAGGCAGAGATAGCGGAAAAATTAAAACTGCATGAGCGTCGTAACACTCAAATGGCACTGAGCAGCTCCCATAGCGCGAAATTGCAGCGCTCCAGCCGAATTTGGCCGGAAGCCAGCTTCGCCAAGCAAAGTTATAAGGCGGCCGGGAGAGCAGACATGCTAGGGCGAAAAAAAAAGGACCTCCAGCTCCAATGTCGCCTCAAAGCTTCGTCTACTAGGTATCTCAGCAGCTGACATGAAGCGAGCACGGATGAGAGGAGGAGATGGAGGATCTGGCAGAGGAAGCAGGAAGTGCGTGGGGCCTCGCGAAGAAGGAATCAGGAGAGAGCTGCTTCTGAAAGGACTAAGGATGGGGTCGCGGTGTCCCAAATTAACTGAAAGCAGAATAGGCCTGCCCCCCTCCAGTAGGCGACCCTCTTATGCTGACCTTCTTGAGACGGGCGCCAGAGTAGCCCGATTAGACCGCCCAATGAGCGTCTGTAACACTCAAATGCGGGCCACTGAGCAGCTCCCATAGCCGCGAAATTTGCAGCTCGCTCCAGCCGAATTGGCCGAAGCCAGCTTCACAGCAAAGTTATAAGGCGCCGGAGAGCAGCACATTGCTAGCGCCGAAAAAAGGACCTTCCAGCTCCAATTGTCGCCTCAAAGCTTCGGCTCTACTAGGCTATCGCACAGCTGACATGAAGAGCAGGATTCGAGAGGAGAGATGGAGGATTCTGAGAGGCAGGAGGAAGTGGGTGGGGCTCGCGAAGCCAAGGAATCAGCGAGGAGCAGCTAGCTCTGAAGTACTAAGGATGGGGGTCGGTGGATCCAAATTAACTTTAAGAGAATAGCCTGCCCCCCTCCAGTAGCGCTGACCTCTTTATGCTGACCCTGCGAGGGGCAGCAAGACCTAGCGGATTAACCGCCATGAGCGTCTTGTAAACACTTCAAATGGGCGCACTGAAGGCAGCTCCAAATAGCCGCGAAATTGCCAGTCGCTCCAGCCGAATTGGCCAAAGCAGCCTTCGAAATCAAAATTATAACGGCCGAGAGCAGGACATTGCTAGGGGCGAAAAAAAGACCTCCAAGCTCCAATTGTCGCCTCCAAAGCTTCGTCTCTACTAGTTATCTCAGCAGCTGACATGAAGGAGCAGGGTATTTAGAGGGAGGAAGATGGAGGATTCTGCAGGGGAAGGAGTAAGTGGGTGCGGCTCGAGAAGGGAATCAGATGAGCAGAAGCTTGCGATTCTGAAGTTTACAAGGACTGGCTCGGTGCGTCGCCAAATTAACTTAAACGAGAAATAGCCTGCCCCCCTCCAGTAGGCTGACCTTCTTATGCTGACCTCTGACGCGCGGGCAGAGCTAGCGATTAGGACCGCATGAGCGCTCTGTTAACACTCAAATGGGGCACTGAAAGCAGCTCCCATAGCCGCCGAAATTGGCCAGCGCTCCAGCCGCAATTGCGCCGAAGCAGCTCGCACAAATAAAGCGGCCGGAGAGACAGACATTGCTAGGGCGAAAAACATGGACTCCCAGCTCCCGATTGTCGCCTCAAAGCTTCGTCTAACTAGGTATCTCAGCAGCTGACCTGAAGGAGCAGGGATGAAGGGTAGGAGATGGCACGCGTTCGAGAGGAAGAGGAGGAAGTGGTGGGCTCGGCAAGAAGGAATCAGGAGAGAAGCTGCTTTCTGAAGTACTAAGGATGCGGGCGGGTTGCGTCCCAAATTCTAACTTGAGAGAATAGCCTGCCCCCCCTCCAGTAGGCTTGACCTCTTATGCTGACCTCTGGGGCAGAGTAGCAGATAGGACCGATGAGGCGTCTGTAACACTCAAAATATGCGGGCCACTGAGCATCTCCCAAGCCGCGCAAATCAGCTCGCTCCAAGCCGCCCAAATGGCAAGGCAACTTCGCCAGCAAAAAAGTATTAAGCGGCCGGCAGAGCAGACATTTGCGTAGGGCGAAAAAAGGACC
Source organism: Microglena sp. YARC (assembly GCA_022414725.1). Taxonomy (NCBI): domain Eukaryota; kingdom Viridiplantae; phylum Chlorophyta; class Chlorophyceae; order Chlamydomonadales; family Chlamydomonadaceae; genus Microglena; species Microglena sp. YARC. The sequence goes on along the minus strand of JAJSRW010001445.1, from coordinate 2,290 downwards.
TCCAGCCTCCAATTGTCGCCCTCAAAGCTTCTTCTACTAGGTATCTCCAGCAGCTGACATGAAGGCATTCAGGAGCTGAGAGGAGGAGATGGAGGATTCTGAGAGGAAGGAGGAAGTGGGTGGGGCTCGTAGAAGGGAATCAGGAGAGAGCTGCTTCTAAGTACTAAAGGATGGGGCGGCGTGGCTCCCCAAATTAACTTGAACGAGAATAGCCTGCTCCCCTCCAGTAGCGCGACCTCTTTATGCCTGACCTCTGGAGGGCAGAGTAGCGATTAGACCGCATATGCACGCGTCCTGTAACACTCAAATGGGCATGAGCAGCTCCCATAGCCGCAAAATTGCCAGTCGCTCCAGCCGCCGATTGCCCGAAGCAGCTTCGCAGCCAAAGTTATAAGGCGGCGCGAGAGCCAGACATTGCTAGGGCGAAAAGGACCTCCAGCTCCATCTGTCGCCTCCAAAGCTTCGCTTTCTACTAGTATCTCAGCAGCTACATGAAGGAGCAGGGAGACGAGGGAGGAGATGCGCAGGATTCTGAGAGGAAGGAGAAGCATTGCGGGGGGCTCGGAAGAAGAATCAGGAGAGAGCGCCTTCTGCAAGTACTAAGGATGGGGTCGGGTCGGTCCCAAAATTAACTTGAAGAGAATAGCCTGCCCCCCTCCAGTAGGCTGACCTCTGTATGCTGACCATCTGGATGGGGCAGAGCTAGCGGATGTAGACCGCCGTATGAGCGTCTACTGTAACACTCAAATGGGCACTGAGCAGCTACCCATAGCCGCGAAATTGCTGTCGCTCCAGGGTACACGAAGTATTGGCCGGAGGACCGCTATGCCGCTCTCGCCAGCTATGAGGCCCTTATAAGGCGGCGCGGCAGAGCAGACATTGCTAGGGCGAAAAAAAATAGACCCCTCCAGCTCCAAATTTGGCGCCTCAACCAGTCTTTACTCTACTAGGTGGAGTCCCAAATAGGGTCTACCATGCAAAAACAATCTCAGCAGCGACCTGAAGGTGAATAACCCCAGGCGCAACATGATAGGTAGTTGAGATGGAGGGTATCCTCTGGAGAGGAAGCGATGCAGTGGTCGGGGCGCTCGCGCCATATGAATGTAGGATATATCAGAGTACGTGTATGAGCCTTGCTTCTGCATATGTCTAAGGATGGATGTGGCTGAGTATGGCAGGAGTCTGGCTCTCCCAACCATATAAACATTATAGAGAATAGCCTGCGCCTCCCCCTCCGAGATTATGACAGTACTGACCTCTGTAATAGCGCATGCATCCTCATGAGGAGAGGCAAAGAGAGAATAGACGGAGCAATTAGACCGCTACAACCAGTTTGCCTTGATTAAGGAAAGCTGTCCATCCAAGCGTAACAGGTTGTAACACCTTCAAATGGCCAGCTGAGGCCGCCTTCTCACATGAAGCGCGCAAACACAATTGCAGGTCGCTCCCAGCCGAATTGGCCGAACAAGCTTCGCAGGCAAAGTTATGAGAGCGCGGCCCGCCGCAGAGCCAGACGATTGCTAGGGCGCCAAAAAAGGACACATCCAGCTCGATTGTTCGCAACGTCAAAGCGTCGTTCTACTAAGGTATCTCAGCAGCTGACATGACCAGGCAGCAGGATGAGAGGAGGAGATGGAGGGATTCGTCGAGAGGGAAGGAGCGAAGTGGCGTGGGCTCGGAAGCAAGGAATCAGCGAGCAGAGGCTGGGCTTCTGAGGCAAAAGTACCCAGCCCTCAAGGCATGCGTAAGTCGCCCTCGAGGCTTGGGTCCCCAAATTAAACTGAGGAGGAATGCCTGCCCCCCTCCCAGTAAGGCTGACCCTTCCTATGCTGACCTCTGTGAGCGGCGCAGAGGAGTTAGCGATTAGACCGCTTCGAAGGGAACTGATGAGCGTCTGAACACTCAATGGGCCACTGAGCAGCTCCATAGCCGCGAAATTGCAGCTCGCTCCAGCCCGAATTTGGCCGAAGCAGCTTCTCAGCAAAAGTTATTAGCGGCCGTCGACGAAGAGAGCAAGAAGACATTCTAGGGCCGAAAAAAAATTGACCTCCAGGCTCCTTATATTGATGCTACACACCTCAAAATCTGCGGTTACATACTAAACTGGCCCTTATGAACTCAAAGTCATGAGTTTCAAGTCGCTGACCTGAAGTTATTGTCAGGGTCTATGAGAGGAGGAGATGTCGAGGATTCTGAGCAGCGCAAGGAGGAAGTGGTGTCGGGCCTCGCGTAAGAAGGGAATCAGCGAGAGTGCGTCATGCCCTTCGCTGAAGCTACTAAAGGAATGGGC
>JAJSRW010000835.1:0-25602 GCA_022414725.1 Microglena sp. YARC | reverse complement strand
CACACTGCGCTATTTATAACTCTCGCTACCGAGTATGCACTCATTGTTACACTGCCCAGCAACTATTACTCTAAACTACTTGGGACGAGATCCCTAATGTACCACTTGCCGGGCCCATTCATTAATAAGTATGATCCTTAGTCTAGTAGCACTGGCGGAATTACTATACTCTAAGCCCCAGCTGAGTCTGATCCGTATTGAATCCACTGCCGAGCTTCGATACTCCAACTAAGTATGCACTCTACTTAATGCCACACTGCCGGGCTACATTTTTGCGAAATTGCTACTAAGCATTGCATCCGTTTTGTAACACTGCCGGGGCTACATATTTACTCTTACGCTACCGAGTATGCCTCAAATTGTTACACTGCCAGCCAAACTTATACTCTAACTATTCTAACGGATCCTATTGTAACACTGCGGGGCCATATTAAAAGTATGATCCTTAGTCTAGTAGCACTGGGCGGATTTACTTTACTCTAAGCCACTGAGTCTGATCGTATTGTAAACACTGGCCGAGCTTTCGATACTCCTAAACTAAGATATGCACTCTACGTGATCGCTAGCACGTGCGCTGCTACTTTTTGCGAAGGCTACTTAAGCATGATCCGTTTTGTAAAACTGCCGGGTACATACTCTACTGCTTACCGAGTATGCACTCAATTGTTACACTGCCAGCCAAACTATACTACTAATACTATTGGGTACGATCCCTATTGTAACACTGCCGGGCGCATATTATAAGTCATGATCCTTAGTTCTAGTAGCAGCTGGCGGATTACTATACTCTAAGCCATGATCTGATTACCGTATTATGTATAACATGCGAGCTTCGATACTCCAAACTAAGTATGCACTCTACTTTAATGCCACCCCACTGCCGGCTACTTTTTGCGAAGCTACTTTAAGCATGATCCGTTTTGAACACTGCCGGGCTACTAAACTTCTACCGCTACCGAGTATCCCACTCAACTTGATTACACTTGCCCAGCAACTTTATACTCTAAACTATGGGTGTACATCCCTATTGTAACACTTGCCGGGGCCCTATTAATAAGGATGATCCTTAGTTCTAGTAGCACTGGCGGTATATACGATACTCTAAGCCACTGAGTCTGACCCGGTATGTGTAACACTGCCGAGCTTGATAATCCAACTAAGTATGCACGTCTACGATGCATGATCCCTATGTTGGTAACACTCCCGAAGAAAGGGCAGGGGGGGGGGCAGAAGTGGGGTGCAGGGGTGGTGGTAGTGGGCAGCTTGGAGGATTGATGAGGTTCGGTGAGGCCTGGGAGAGAGAGGAGAGAGAGAGAGAGAAAAAGAGAGATGAGAGAGAGAGAGAGAGAGAGAGAGAGAGAGAAGAGAGAGAGCAGAAGAGAGGAAGAGAGAGAGAGAGAGAGAGGGCAGAGAGAAGAGAGAGAGAGAGAGGCCAGGATGAATGACTCCATTTTTACGTGCCTGCGACGGACAATTACTGGATGCATGAACCTCAGCAGAGATGAGTTCTGTGTGCGCGAATCGAGAGGCGGTACAGGTAGGACTATCCAAGACAGGAGGCGCTTCAAAACATTCAAAACGCCCTACGGCAGTTGATACAAACCGATCTCTTGAGCCTTCGGCGTGCCAAGATTCATGTCAGTTTCAGAGCTCCTAATCACTCCGCACTCGCGTAGCTCGTGCGATGTCAAGATATTACCCGATGAAAAGTTGGTCGAAGCATGGAGCAAGATATAGCGACAGTACTCAGATCCGCCTTCGCGGCCCATGCATTGATCTCCCTGAGTATCGTCACGGCCATCGATTGCGTTGTCCGTCTGGGAAGCCAGTGCTCACCCACCACCCACCCTTATTTTATTCGCAGAACCCCTCGTCTCGCGACTGTCAACTGGCAATCTGACTTAGCAGAGGCAATTTTACCTGAGGGGATGGAGCGTGAGAGCGAGTGCAGACGATTCATCACTCCTGTGGCTGCGCCTGCGAGTCCGAATCCGTTGTGATTATACGATCGTGTGTTCTGAAGGAGCCGGTGGTGATAACAACTGCGAAACCGAACAGAGGCGAGGCCACTCATGTGTGTGTGGTACTGTTGGGATTTCAACTTTGTAGGTTACCTTTACTCCGCCGTCGCCACAGGTGGGCGCTGATCATCACTGAGGGGGGGGGGGGGAGGTGGGGGGGGGGGGGCGGGAGCAACCACTTTGAGTTGAATGATGGTGCGATGTCGTTCCTCTTGCGTCTCGCCTTGAATCGACAGCGGAAGGTTCAACAACCCCCCTGTGTGTTGAGTTAGTTGACTGTTGGTGATGCTTCCAACGCCAACAGGTGATGCTTTCCCAACCCCAACAGTGGTTGTGGGGTGGCGATAATTTGTAGGTACATAAGGTTGTGCGCCCGGCCGTCCACTGTCTGGTCGTTGCGATTGGTTAAGGTCGACTACATTCGTGAGTTCGAATGTACCAGGCGAATATGGAAAACTGTCTTGTGTGACTGTTGAGTTTTGTTGCTATCTCCAACCTGCAACCCCCCGCCCCACCCCACCCACCCCACCCCAACCCCACACCCATCACCCAGCCACTCACCCCCTGCAGGCCCCCCCCCCCCACAAAACCCACAAGTGCCATACACACACGCACACCCACCTTGGGGAACGCCTAACATGCGACATCTCGCTTTGATTTGCGCCAAAACCCTCTGTCTAATCTACTCTTGTAATTCTATCGTGCTGATGCTGACAGTGCTCTCATCATGAGCGTGCCATGACAACCTACAATACCCCCACACACTAAACGACAACGAGCGAGCAGCGCAGCTCATGCACCCACCCCAACACACACCACGCCCCCCCCCTCCCCCCCACCACACCACACCACACCACACCACACCCAACACCCAGCCCGCCACCAATCATTGCTCTAACCCCCTACTAAAAATGATCAATGATGCGCAGGTCAAATGCACTGCATATACAGAAAAAGTGGGCATGCGAAACAGCCCCTCAGTCACCACCCCAGAAGGTTTACCAAGCGCAAGTCGGCGTATGGTGTGTGTTGATTTCTGATGTGTGTAATGTTGTGATTTACGCCCGTTACAAGTGCATGCCACCCCCCCTGAGTCTGTGCCACCTACTTGCATAATGCATGGTGGTGCGTTGCTGCCCATCACCTGCTGAACCGAGGGTACTTAGGCGTTTGGGAAAGGCCATACACATGCGCATATGCAGAAGTGCTTTCCTGATTTGCGATTTGAGTGTGTGCTGCCATATGTGTCCTATTTGCCATGTGACTCCTGTTGTCTGCATATGTTTTCCGATGCCGACGCCTTGAACCGGAAGGGTTTCTGGTTGATAGCGATGACGCCTCAAACCACTAGCCACCCCACTCAACATGATCATACATGCAAGCAGGTGAGGCTAGACATTTACTTTCCTCAATGATTGTTTGTGCACAAGTCCATGGTGCATTGCTTCGAGGTGCTATCTCCCTGTCACCAGCATGTGCGCAAATGGTATGCGGTAGGTTTTAGGGTTGATGCATGAGGCGTGAGAATTTCTGCACCCTTGCCTGTTTGTCTAGCCTACATACATGTTTCATTGTGCTGTCGATCCCAGTTACCCCATTGACACACAGCTCCCTGAAACTGAAATCCCACCTTGTTACTATACCTTATGCACATGGATATTCTTTTTCTGCATGCTTCCATGCATTGCCCCAAGGAGTTATTGACAACGGCGGTCTGCCCTTGCCATGGGAAATAATGGCATCTATGACCTTATGGATGGCCTAAACTGCCCCTATGATGGATTCGAAGTTTAGCCGTTCATATCAATATTTGAATCCATTCTAATATCAATTTTATTTTCACACTGTGTTGGTCCAGGACAAATTTCAGCACTCATGTTGAACGGCTCTCTCTCAGATCCCCACACTCATTTTAAATGCAATGGGTCCAGAGCCCGAAACTTCTAAGAGTTTGGCCTGAGGAATTCAACGGTGTCTCCTGTCTCCTGCGGATGCTCACTGGGTTGCTCCGCGCGGTGCTCACTGAACTTGCCCCGACAACAATAACCCCTCCGGCACACGCACACCACACACCAGTTGAAGCCCCCCAAACCCACCCCCCCCCCCCCCACCCCCCTCCCCAATCCAACCCCCAACACACCCACACCCAACCACTCACCAATGCTTTTCTACCCCCTACTAAAAAATGATCAATGGATGCGCAGGTCAAATCACTGACACTATACAGAAACACGTGGGCATGCCGACAACAGCCAGAGGTTTACAAGGCAAGTGGATGTAGTGTGTGTTGATTGTCTGTTATGTGTGCTAATGTGTGATTTACCGCCTTGTTACAAGTGCCATGCCTATCCCCCCTGAGTCTGTCGCCCTACTGCATATGAATGTGTGGGTGCGTTGCTGGGCCCATCACTGTGAAAGCCGGAAGTGTACTAAGGTGTTTTGGACAAGAGCCAACACATGCATATGCAGAGTGCTTGCCTGTATGCCATTGTGAGTGTGTCTGCATATGTGTTTGTCCTATTGCCGACGCCTTGAACCGCAAGGGTTCTTGGTATAGCGATGACGGACTAACACTAGCACCACTTCACACATGCGTACATGCAAGCGGTGAGGCCTAGACATTATTTCCCAATGATTGTGGTGCACAAGTCCATCGGTGCATGGCTGAGGGTGCAGCTGCTCTGTCACACATGTGCCCCAATATATGGCTGGCGGTATGGTTTAGGCGATGATTGCATCAGAGGGTTGAGAATTTCTCGCACCCTTTGACCTGTCTGCTCTACCGTACCGATACATGTTCACTTGTGCTGTCGATCATTACCCAGTTGAACACATTGCTCCCTGAAACTGAAACTCCCACCCTTGTTACTTACCTTAACATGTATTCTTTTTGCCATTGTCCATGCATGCCCCAAGAGTATTGACTAACGGCGTGTCATGCCCTTGGCATGGGAATAAGTGGGCAATCCTACTACCTATGGTCTAACTGCCCCTATGATTGAGTTGCGCTTTCAGCCTTCATATCAGATATTTGTGATCCCATTAATATCAATTTATTTTTGACATGGTGGTCCAGAGATCAAATTTCAACGTATGTTGACGACTAGTCTGAAGTGATAATAGATCCCACACTCATTTAAAATGCCATGGTGTCCAGGCGAACTCTTATAAGTTTGGCCGAGGAATTTCCACGGTGTCTCCTGTCTCCTGCGGGTTGCTCACTGTGGTGCTACACGGTGTGTTCCACTGACTTGCGACAAAATTACCCCCACCACACGCACACACACCACCAGTTTGAGCGATACCCCCCACCCCCCCCCCCCCCCCCGCCCCTCCACCCCCCCCCCCCACAACCACCCAACCCCCCCCCCAATTTCCGCAACCCCCAACACCAACCGACACCAACCACCCACCAATGCCTCCTACCCCCTTACTAAAAATATCAAGGATGCGCAGGTCAAATCACTGCAGGTATACAGAAAAAGTGGCATGCGAAACAGCCAGAAGGTTACCAAAGGCAAGTGGTAAGTGTGTGTTATTGTCTGTTATGTGTTGTATGTGTGATTACCGCCTGTTACAAAGCTTGCATGCCATCCCCCTTGAGTCTGTGCACCTACTTGGCATATGCATGTGTGGGTGCGCTTGCTGGGCCCTCACCTGTGAACCGAGAAGGGTACTAAGTGTTTGAAAGGCCAATCACATGCATATGCAGAGTGCTTGCCCGATCAGACTGATATGCCATGTGAGTGGTGTCTGCGCATATATGTTGTCCTATGCCTACGCTTGAACCGGAAGATCCATTCGATACCCTCTGTCACCTTACAACACGCGGCCTCGCTCCCTTGTAAACCCCCCTTCCCCTCGGCTCATACCCCCCTCATACTTCCCCCCTCGCCCCCCCACCTTGTTCCCCTCTTCCCCCCCCCCCCTCCCCCCCTCCTTCTTATCCCCCTTCATCCTCCCTCCCTACCCCCCTTTCCCCCCTCCCTCCGATCATACCCCCCCTCCCCCTTCGTAAACTCTCAGCCTTACTTTGTCGTACTTGTCTGCCTTGATCTTGACCCTGAAACCTAGATCCAGCCAAGCCAGATCATAGACCCTGCCCCAGATCAGGATTAGGTTCCAGATTTGGACCAGCTCACGGACAACGTTCCATATCTGATCTAGTTCCCCCCCCTCCAGGACCGAGATCAAGCCAGATCTGCGCTAAGATTCCAGGATCCAGATCTAATCTTGATATGTCTCAGTCCTCATTCTGTTTGTTTACCCTGACCAGACCATTCTTTTAGGTTTCGCTTGCTTTCCAGTTGCATTTCTTTCTTTTCTGTTGCCTCCCTGCTTTTGGCTTGTTTTTTGCAGGTTTCTCCCTTAGTTTTCATTACCTCTAGTTTTTTTTTTTCTAGCTCAGTTTCCACCCTTAGTTGCCTCCTTCTGTTTCCCCCCTAGTGGCCTCCTTAGTTCCCCCACCCCACCCCACCCCCCCTCCCTTTTTCTCTTAAGTTCGTCGAATAGTAAAACAAAAACAAAAAAATAGTTCCTTTTCGTCCTCCTTAGTTTGGCATCTCCTTCTTTAAGTCTTCTGATCCGGTGACTTTAGAGATTGCATGTTTGGCCCCCCCCCCTTCATAAGGCGCTTATTTCTTAGTGGTCTAGCCCCTTAGTTTGTCTTCTGTTCCTGTCCTCCTATTAGTTCCCTTTAGTCGCCAGGTGGTGTTATTGTCCCTTAGCTGGCCCTTAGCCGTTCATGCCTTTTTTTTTGGTCTTTATACCCAAATGACACACAAACGGGCTAGGTTTATCCAGTTTTGCGCCTTTTCCTGGTTCCCCCTTCAAAAAAAAAAAAAACCATGGTCACCAGGGTGGGGTGAATGCTGCGTTTTTGGTCGTGGCGTTGTACCTCTCTTTCGTCTTGCGTCGTGGGTTGGCTCGCGGGGGCTGTTGCCGCAAACAAAGTAGGCGTCCCCCATATAAAAAAAAAGTAAGGCGGCCTCCTATTCTACCCTAAGACATATATTTTTTTTTTTTTTTTACAATACGGAGGAACTAGGAAAGGGAACATCTGTAAAAACCTTAGGGCGCCTATGATGACCAAGGAAGCAAAAAACCAAAGAAGAAGACGTAGAATGACATGGACCAATACAGAACGTCCGCTAAGACAAAACAAGACAAAAAGCCAAAAAGACTAGGGACAAAAGAACGAGGACACAAACTAATTACTAGGAGGACAAAAGGACAAAGCCTTACGAGCACCTACCGCCATCTCCAAGCACACAGCTGTTCCCCCCAACCAATAAAACAGCCACTGTAAACCTCCAAGAGCAACACAACAAAAAAAGGGAAAGGCCATGCACTCGAAGGTTCTTGCTGGATCTAAATAAAACACTGCAGGCATCACTCCTGTAACAGGCACGCATCAGGGCATCACTCCTGTAGCAAACCAGCACATACTCTCAGCAGCCTAGTAAATCATGTCCTAGGTTCACCATGCACAAAGGAATGAGAGCTAGAGCCAAAAAGGTTGAAAAGAAGGCCTTAGTTGGATATGATCAAAAGCGCATCAGCAAGCTCTGCAAAGACGACCTAGAGCGCGGCATGCAACAAAAACAGGACAGGCCAAAATGCTAAACATTAACATCATATTGTAGGAGTGGCACCACCATTCCAAACTGAATCCTCTGGGGTCGCTTGGTTTGTGTCCTGAACCCACCTCCTAGGGTGAAAGTACCTTTCACAACTTGAAAAAACAAAAAAAGCTCTCTTCAAGCGCGCAGCCAAGCAGAGTGATAGCCGGATTTTTTTTTTTTTTAACATTGAGGGAACCAGAAAGGGAACATCTGATAAACCTAGCCCTATGTGACCTGAGTGAAAGAAAAACCAAAGAAGAAGAACTTAGAAGCATGGCACCAAAGTCCGGTAAGACAAAATGATCCAACGACAAAAGACGAAAAGAGACTAGGGGTTACATAAAGAACGAGGGACACAAACTAATACTAGGGACAAAGGGACCAAAGGGCCTTCGAGCACCACCCCCACCTCCAAAGCAACACTGTTCCTCCCCAACCAATAAAACACCACTGATAACCTCCAAGAGCAACACACACAAAAAGAGGAACAGGCATGCACCGAAGTCTGTGGCTGATCTAAAGATTAAAAACCACTGCAGCGATCACCACCACCCTGCTAACAGGCCAGTGCAATCAGGACATTTCACTCCTATAGCAAACCAGCACATACTCTTAGGGCAGCCTAGTAACATGTCGCTAGGTCACCATGGCAGATCAGCAAGTGCTCTGCAAAAAGACGACCAGAGCGCGGCAGTCAACAAAAAACAGGACAGGGCCAAAGCTAACACTAACAAGGCATATTGTAGGAGTGGCACCACCATTCAAACTGAATCCTCTGTGTCGCTGGTTTGTGTCCGTAGACCCACCTCCTAGGGTGAACAGTCCTTCACAACTGAAAAATAAAAAAGCTCTGGCAAGCGCGCAGCCAGCCTAGGTCGATAGCGAGTTTTTTTTTTTTTTTTAACTTGGGAGGTTAAGCCAGGAAAGCGGGAACAGTTGTATTATAAACCTAGCCCTAATGTGACCGAGAAGGATAAAACCAAAGAAGAAGACTAAGAAGAAGCATGACCAAAAGTCGGTAGATCAAAAGATCAAGACAAAAGACGAAAAGACGAGGGGTACAAAAGAACGAGGGAACACAACTAATTATAGAGACAAAAGACAAAGGGCCTTCCCGGGCACCACCCACCTCCAGCCAACACTGTTCCTCCCCAACCTAAAAACACCACTGTAACCTCAAGAGGCAACACTGAAAAAGAGGAAAGGCATTGCACCACGAAGGTCTTGCTGATCTAAGATTAAAATACTCACTGCAGGGCATCACTCCTGTAACAGCGCCAGTGCATCAGGCATCACTCCTTTAGCAAAACTCAGTGCACAGACTCTCAGCAGCACTAGAACATGTCGCTTAGGTCAGCCCATGCAGGATCAGCAAGCTCTGCCTCAAGACGATCCAGGAGCGCGGCATGAACAAAAACAGGGTCAGCCAAAGCTAATCACTAAACAAGGTAACTAAAAAAAATTCTAAAAGAAGAAAACTCAAACTCCTTAGACAAGACGTTCTGACGGGGTAAAGGTGGTGTTAGTGAAAACTAAGCCGGTAATAAGACCGTGGAAGGCTTCAGCAATAAACCGGTAGCCCCTGCTCAGGTGCATCACTCCATTAGCATTTCAGCGCAGTCTATCCAGCAGCCTGTATCAAGCCACTAGGTCGGCCGATGCCAAATCAGTAAAGCTCTGCAAAGACAACTCAAACGCGGCATGTCTACGGTTTAAAGGTCCGGTGACAAGAGGTGAACAAAAACTATGTATCTCCTAAGTTAAGCCTCCTGAACCTCAACGCAAGATACATCACAAGTACAGGTCGCATCACTTCCTAAACAGTCCCAGTGCACTCGGCATCACTCCATCAGCAAACCGGCGTCCAGCTCAGCCTGTCAAGTAGCATGCCCACTTCTTCTCCAATGCAGACCAGCCAAGCTCTGTAAGGAGAGACCATAGCAGGCATTTGCTACTGTGATTAAACAGGTCGTGAAAAAAGCAAACAAAAACAGGTCTTCAGGCAGGAGCAGCAGAAATTCCACCCCCAAGAAACTACTATCCAAGCCTCATAGGCAGCCAAAATGCTAAGAACAAACTGTAACGCTATGGTTTCCATACCAATGTCACACCTCCAGGATCGGCAATCTCTAATTAGAGAAACAAGAAGATGCTGACACAATGCAGACCTTTTAAAAGGAACCCTGCTGATGAAATTCAAGGAAGGATATGAGTTCTTCATAGCACAACACCTGTCTGAGGCCAAAAACACAAAAATATCGCATGGCCGGAAGCAGCTCATGGCCGAAGCAGCTTCGCCAAGCAAAGTTATAATGCGGCCGGAGAGCAGACATTGCTAAGGGTCGAAAAAAGGACCTCCAGCTCCCAATTGTCGCCTTAAAGCTTCGTCTACTAGGTATCTCAGCAGCTGAACATGAGGCAGCGGGATGAGAGGGAGGAGATGGAGGATTCTGAGAGGAAGGAGGAAGATGGGTTGGGCTCGGAAGAAGGGAACAGGACAGAACTGCTTCTGAAGTACTAAGGCATGGTCGGGCGGGTTCGTCCCAAATTAAACTTGAAGAGAATAGCCTGCCCCCCTCCAGTAGGCTGACCTCTCTTATGCTGACCTCTGGGAGGGGGCCAGAGTAGCGGATATAGACCGCGTGAGCGTCAATAACACTCAAATGGGGATCTGAGCGATGATTTCCATAGCCGCCGAAATTGGAAGTCGCTCCAACCGAATGGCCGAAGCAGCTCGCAGCAAAGTTATAGGCGGCCGGAGAGCAACTTGCTAGGGGAAAAAAGACCTCCAGCTCACAATTGTCGCCTTAAAGCTTCGGTCTACTAGGTATCTCAAGGCAGCTGACATGAAGGAGCAGGGATGAGAGGGAGGAGATGGAGGATTCTGAGAGGGAAGGAGGAAGTGGGTGGGGTGCTCGGAAGAAGGGAATCAGGACAGAGCTGCTTACTGAAGTACTAAGGATGGGGGTCGGAGTGGTCCCCAAATTAACGTTGAAGAGAATAGCCTACCCCCCCTCCAAGTAGCTGACCTCTTATGCTGACCTCTGGAGGGGGCAGAGTAGCGGATTAGACCGCTGATGAGCGTCGATAACACTCAATGGGGCACTGAGCAGCTCCCAAGCCGCGAAATTGCAGTCCGCTCCAGCCGAATTGGCCGAAGCAGCTTCCCCGCAGCAAAGTTAGAAGGCAGGCGGCCGGAGAGCAGACATTGCTAGGGCGAAAAAAGGACCTCCAGCTCCAATTGTCGCCTTAAAGCTTCGTCTTACTAGGTATCTCAGCAGCTGACATGAAGGAGCAGGGGGGGAATGAGAGGGAGGAGATGATTACTTTTTTCTTAGAGGATTCTGAAGGAAGGAGGAAGTGGGTTGGCTCGGAAGAAGGGAATCAGGACAGAGTCTGCTTCTGAAGTACTAAGGATGGGGGTCGGGTGGTCCCAAATTTAACTTGAAAGAGAATAGCCTGCCCCCCTCCAGTAGGCTGACCTCTTATGCTGACCTCTGGAGGGGGCAGAGTAGCGGATTAGACCGCATGAGCGTCAATAACACTCAAATGGGGCACTGAGCAGCTCCCATAGCCGCAAAATTGGAGTCGCTCCAGCCGAATTGGCCGAAGCAGCTTCGCAGCAAAGTTATAAGGCGGCCGGAGAGCAGACATTGCTAGGGCGAAAAAAGGACCCTCCAGCTCCAATTGTCGCCTTAAAGCTTCGTCTACTAGGTATTCTGTAATCAGCAGCTGACATGAAAGGAGCAGGGATGAGAGGGAGGAGATGGAGGATTCTGAGAGGAAGGAGGAAGTGGGTGGGGCTCGGAAGAAGGAATCAGGACAGAGCTGCTTCTGAAGTACTAAGGATGGGGGTCGGGTGGTCCCAAATTAACTTGAAGAGAATAGCCTGCCCCCCCTCCAGGTAGGCTGACCTCTTATGCTGACCTCTGGAGGGGGGGCAGAGTAGGCGGATTAGACCGCGCATGAGCGTCAATAACACTCAAATGGGGCACTTGGGCAGCTCCCATAGCCGCGAAATTGGAGTCGCTCCAGCCGAATTGGCCGAAAGCAGCTTCGCAGCAAAGTTATAAGGCGGCCGGAGAGCAGACATTGCTGGGGCGAAAAAAGGACCTCCAGCTCCAATTGTCGCCTTAAAGCTTCGTTTCTCACTAGTATCTCAGCAGCTGACATGAAGGAGCAGGGATGAGAGGGAGGAGATGGGAGGATTCTGAGAGGAAAGGAGGAAGTGGGTGGGGCTCGGAAGAGGAATCGGAACAGAGCTGCTTCTGAAGTACTAAGGATGGGGGTCGGGTGGTCCCAAATTAACTTGAAGAGAATAGCCTGCCCCCCTCCAGTAGGCTGACCTCTTATGCTGACCTCTGGAGGGGGCAGAGTAGCGGATTAGACCGCATGAGCGTCAATAACACTCAAATGGGGCACTGAGCAGCTCCCATAGCCGCGAAATTGCAGTCGCTCCAGCCGAATTGGCCGAAGCAGCTTCGCAGTGTCAGCATGAATTGCGGTGCTCTCACGCGTTTTATGACTTGGTGACTACTTATATACTTCCTTAGAACTATCGGCCCAGACAGTGTTTCTGTCTGTACTTTGTCAGCTTCCCGTAGACTGTGTCATCCTTCATGACACGGTGACAGCTTCCTGTTGACTGCGTCATCGGTCTCTCACTGACACACTCTGTATAGCCGGTGCCTGGCTTAAGATTCCTGACTTAGGGTCTAGTCAGGTTACAGACGTCCGCCTCTCCCACCGCTGGTGTTCTTTGGCGTCCGCCTGTCCTTGTAAACGCTATTTCTTGTCTCCGTGTATAGATTGGCGCGTCTGTTCTCCGCTGCATACATCTCTGTCCACTCTTCGAATGCTTTCTAGCTGATAGGTTACGGGCTTATTACTTCTACCACTGCTTTACAATGCAACTTCCGCGTGGCCTCCTGCCGCTTTCGAGAAACTTACCCACAGAATGGTATTTCTTGGTCGCTGCGCTTATGGAGAGCGTCATTATCAGTAATGGATGCGACCGAATTCTTCCTCTAAAGATTCGTGTTCCCACTGAATTGGCTAGATGATTGCGCGCCAGCGGCCTCTGCTGCCGGAGATGAGTCTCCTTCCGCCATCATGGAAGCCACCCCCCCCCTCCAATACCTCCATTTTCCGTCTCCTTCTCCTTTTTGTCCAACGTCTCCGACCTGAGGTTGAGGATATTCTGATGCGCCTATGCTGTGTTTCCACACAGATTATCCAGTATGCAAGGTCGCCTCCACCCGCTGATGCCCGCTTTACCTACGACACTGTAGACCTTGCTCTCCATAGCCATGAAGATGGCTATGCTTACGGCAAGTCTGACGACTCAAAGGAAGATTACTCTGATGATTGTATGGAAGATCTACAGAGTGCCAGAAGTGGCGACTTCGGTGGAGTCACTCCCTCTTCTGCTACTAGGGTTTTCCACACCTCCACTGTCTCTCCGGTGTATGAGCCTCAATTGGCACCTTTCCTGCGTCTTCAAGCCTCCGTCTGCCGCTCTGCTTGCGCCGCTTCCACCGGACCTACCTGAGGTGGTCAAGCCGTCTTTGCTGGCGGAGTTCGTCTCTTGGTCCTTTGGTCCTCTACTCAACCTTGCAGAGCAGGCTCGCAACCCTGCAGAGCGGGCTCTTGGTGCTTACCATACTCGGTGCTCGCGAGGCTGTTGCCACGAGTGTCCACAGATCTGCTGCTGGCACCTCGCAGGAGCCCCCTCCACCTCCACCGGTGGATCTGCCACCTGCGCCTGGCCCTCCGCCGTCTATGAATCCTACGCTGTCCGGCATATCCTGGGAAACATCTTGCTTGATGGCACACCACCTGTGGCGGCTGGCTGTGCGGGACTGCCGGGCTTTATTCGCCAAGCCTCAGTATGCTGGAGATTCTCTTGATCGCTACTTTGTACGGTAGGCTGGATGAGGCAGCCACTCGGGCTAATCTAGATAGAAAGGGTCGCCCTAAGCGTGTGAAATGGCTTACTCTGAGCTGGGTCATGAGTGTCGTG
Source organism: Microglena sp. YARC (assembly GCA_022414725.1). Classification (NCBI taxonomy): domain Eukaryota; kingdom Viridiplantae; phylum Chlorophyta; class Chlorophyceae; order Chlamydomonadales; family Chlamydomonadaceae; genus Microglena; species Microglena sp. YARC. Next base: position 11,935 of record JAJSRW010000835.1, on the reverse strand, counting down.
CCTTTTCTAGGACCTGTGAAGGCAGGGATTAACTACCCTTCCCTGGAGGTGTTACCTTTGGTGGGATTGGGCGTAGGAACAATGATCTCCGAGGGTATCAGTATGTGAAGGTCCCTCTCAGTTTTGTTCCTGTTAGGCCTGATTTCGAGCTCGTTGCGAGTGTTGTGCGTTCCTTAGATCTCATTAGGAACTTAGGATGATCAGCGCGCATATGATGCTGGCATTGCTGCCTGAGTATTTTATGTCGGTTCGTGCCTCGTATGCTCCTGTGCCTGATCCTCTTGCTGCTGGACCCTCGGCCTCTCATGGTGAGTCTCGTGTAGATCCTGCACTGTTGGGTTTTAGTGCCCTCCCCTGGAAACGTCAGGAGTTATGTGTCTCACTATGATGCTTGCGAACATGACGGATGCGATGGTCAATGTGTATCTGGATTTTTGCCACTCCTCGGGATATCTTCTTGCATATCCGAAGACAGCGTTCTGATGCTCTTGCTGCTCGTGTCCCTCTCATGCTTGTTGAGCTTCGGCGTGCAACCATGGACAACTCTGAACCTGTGGATGTGTTCTTTCGCAGGTTCCGGGGGCTTGTGCACTGACCTCCGCAGTGCGGATCAAAAACCCACAGCCTCAGCGCCATGCCATGCATCTATTATTAATGGCAATCATGCACCCCTCTTCGACTCTCTGCGGCTACAGTTTGATCTCGCACTGCATCAGAACCAGCCTGTTGATTACTGGACCTGTCTGGCAGCATATAGATCATTTAGATTTCTTGAACGTGTCTCTCCCTAAGTCTGATCCGAGGCATCCTGGTTGGTCCCGCGATCCTCCCCAGGTCCCTGCAATGCTGCTTTCTCAGCGTGGCAGGGGACCTGGTCCTCAGGGTTCCGGGACTACCAAGAGGCGCTTGGATTGCACTTGGGGCCCCTGTCTTTCCAAAACGAGCCACTCGGAGGACCGTTGCTGGACGAAACATCCGCACCTGCGAAAGGCCAAGGCTGGTGCACCGGGCATTGAACCCGTGCCCGTTGCTATGGCCCTTCCAGGTTCGCTGACTCGCAAGCAGTTGTCCTCCTTGCAGGCTCAGATTGATGGGTACGCCATGTCCAAGAACTAGGAGGTACGCTCTGTCCTATTCTCTTGCACTACGAAGTTCTCTAACGTGTGTAGCCCTAGTCTTTCTGAGGGTGTCTGGCATGTGACTCTGGAGCTGGAATGTCAATCACGGGGTGATAAGTCTTTGTTCACTGTGTTTGAATTCTTCTGCTGTTGGTCCTACGGTTCGATTTGGTGACGGGGTTGATTCAACGGTCAGAGGGTAAGGGATCCATTGTGTTATGTAGTGATTGGTTACCAACATCAATCACTCTAACCAATGTTCTTTACATCCCTCACTTGTCCGGTGAATCTCCTGTCAGTAAATGCTGTGGCTCATTCTCTCCCACTGGCCAGGTTTCTTTTGATAGTCTTAGTTGCACTGCCACTCAGGGCTCTTCTGTTCTCTGGTCCTTCCCTGCCTCCAGTGATGGTGTGTACAAGTTTGCATGTATGGGGGCTTGTCACCACACCTCCAGTCGTTGTTTTAAGAGTTCTGACAATTATCCAGCGTTTTGCACTTGATGTTGATGAGGACGGTGGAGTTGTTCTCCCTACCGTGAAACTTAGCATGGTTGGTGGCATAGGCGGTTGGGTCCATCCCGGCTATGTGCCTTACACAAACTTGTCAAGAGTGGTATGTTAAGAAACTTACCCCTCAGTGTCTGGGTCAAGTGCAAAAGTGGGTAAGATCCCATGTGATGCTTGTCACAAGGCCTAAGGGAAACGTCCTCCCCTTTTCCTAAAGAAAAGCAAAACTGAGATCCGTGCACCTCTCCAACGATAACTTCACTTGGATAATGGGACCAGTTTCATATTAGGGTCTGCGTGGTGGAGTTTTACATTCCTGTCCTCATAGACCAATTCTCTGGCTTTGCTGAAGTCAAATTGTGCTTGAAGGACGCAGGGATGAAAGCTCCCTTTGGCAGTCCAAACGATCATCCTCAGATGGTCAAATCAAGCTGCAGGGGTTTGCATATTAGTTAAGTGTCTGAGATCTGACAGGGCCAAGGAGTTTATAGTTAATTTAAATGGTTCGAGGATTCGGCTGACTATCGGTTGGGGCAGTACATGAGTTATCGTTGGTGTACACTGCCCAGACAGAAGAACGCAACTGTGGAAAGGTATAATGGGGTCTTGCAGTCTATAGCTAGGAGTATCCACCTGGAATCAAAAGCTAGCTAAGTCTTTCTGGCCTTATGCCTTCCTAGCTGCTTGTTACCTTCGTAACCTGACTGCCCCAATTTCAGGGGACGCAAGACACCTTATAGATTGTTTATAGGGTGATTGCCTGATGTGTCGTTGTTATCGTGTGTTTGGATGGCCCCTGCTATGTCACGTTAGTCAATGGGAAGAAACGTAACAAGCTGGACGAAAGGGCGTTATCTGGTAGACTGGTTGGTATTCTCTGGTGAGTAAGGGTTATTTTTATTTGGGTTCCTAAGTTGCGCCAGGTAGTAGAGAGTCGTGAATGTACTCTTCTATGAAACAGTTTAGCTATAACTGTATTACTGGGCTTCCCTCCCTAATGACGGGGTCGCCGTATGTTTCTAGCATCTGCCGCTATCAACGGACACATGCCTGAGGCTGCGGGCCATTCCTTAGATCCTTGCTTTCCCAATTGTTGACCACTGTCCTGGCCATAGGATGATTCTGCGTCCCAGGTTCAGGGCTGCTGGTAACTAAAGTAATTGCGTGAGAATGCACTGGGCGGGCGAGGTTCTGCAGTTTCCTATGGATAAAATCTTAGCCGAATCTCAGGGGGTCGCCAGGCCCTCCTCTGCGTCAAATTCCGTCGGTGAAGCTCTAAGGATTAACGACAATCTCAGATCATAAGTGGAAGCCTCTTATAGGTCATTGTCTAATAGTCACCCTGCTCCAATCATTCTTGGATGCTCAAAGGGGTTGGTGAGCGCTTCGCCTCCTGCCGTTCCTGATAGATTAATCGGAGAGCCCGGGTGATGATGTAGCCTTTGCCGATAGTGCAAGTGATGATCTTGATCATTGGTCAGGCTCCGATAACTGCGTATGGCTGGGGTGTTCCGGTCGACCCAGGCTTTCGTTGAATTAGAGGCAAATAAGGACGGCCCTGTTCAACCAGGCAGTAGTTCTGCACTGGGGGCTCTACTACCTGGTTATGCTGATACTGCTGATATCCCCGCATGCTCATGTACAAGTAAACTGCTTGTACGTGGGAGCATCTGTTGCCCCCCTCCACTGAACTAACCTATAAAGCTGCCATGCTCCCTACCAACCCTGACAGGGATCAATTGGCTTCTTGCTATGAAGATGAGATGGCTTCCCTACATGCCCATGGTACTGTGGTACTCAACTCCACAGCCTCGTAAGCAAAGATTCCTGTCAGGGCAGGTGGTTATTTGTGAAGAAGATTGGGGTTGATGGTTCTATACGACTTCAAGGCACGTTTTTTGTGGTACGTGGCTTTCTGCAACGTCCTGGGGCTGGATTTTCATGACGTATATTGCCCCTGTCTCCTCTAAAGCAGGTCTTCGGGTGCTCCTGGCTGCCATCACTCATAGAAAAGATGTTTGTTCGGCAGCTGGAACATTCAAAAACTGCATTTTCTGAACGCTAAGCTGGTAAACCTGGTCTGGACCTGTACTGCCGCCAGCCTGAGGGCTTTTCAGCACCTTGGTCCCTAACGGTGTTCCCCTTGTTGTGCAAGCTGCTCAAGTCTCTTTATGGATTGAAGCAGGCACCCAGGGCTTGGAGTAGGGATGTCAAGCGGGTTTCTGGTTGAACACGGCTTCACTTGTGCAAGCTGAACAATGCTCTGTATTTTAGGAAGGATTTCTGATGGTGGGTGGAGCTATGTTCTGACCTATGGTTGATGATTTTATCTGTGCTTTTAGTGAGCTGGATAGGTATGTGTTGCTTATCCAGGCTATGGAAAAGGCTGGCTGGGAGGTCAAAGAGATGGGTGTTCCGGTTCAGTTCCTCTCTTTGGACATGCATGTGTTACACTTGATTCTGAAGGCAGGTGTGTTCAGATCAACATCTCTTCAGCACACTCTACATTGTTGATCTGGTGGAGCAGTTTGGTCTTACTGATGCTGCCCCACCCAGGTTTTGCTGCCCCGGTTTATGGCCAAGTCCCACCGTTTCTGACGCGCCCACTGGAGAACCCCTGCCGTCTAATAGCCAGTACCTCTCTCTTGTGGGTGCTTTGCTATACCTGGCTACTTGCACCAGGCCTGATATTTTCTTTTGCTGTGAGCTACCTGTCCAGGTTTTCTGCTCACCCTACCGTCCTCTCTGGGGGGCTGCCAAGGCGGTTGCTCTTGTATTTGAGAACGACATTCCCACCTGGGTCTCACTTACACCCACAACCCTGAGTTCTCTTTTACTGTCTTTAGTGAACTCATCCTTGCTGATGATGGGTCTGACAGGCGGTCTCAGACTGGCTTTGCTGTGCTAAGCTGGGGGGTGCATAGTGAACTGGATGAGCAAGAAGGCAGCCTACTGTTGCCATTAGCCCTAGTGAGGCTGAGTATTCAGGCCCTGTCCCCAGGCTGCCAGGGAGGTACAATGGTTGAAGAAAATTGAGGGTGGATCTGGGTCTGCCTTGTGCTTTGGTTTACCATTTTTTTTTTCAGGGTGACAACTTAGGATCTCTAAGTTGGGCCAAAGACTGGCAGCTCCTGCCTGCGCAGCAAGCACATTGATGTTATTCATCACTACATCAAGGAGCTGGTGGAGGATGGTTCACTGGAATGTTGCCTATGTTAACACCGTGGATAACTGTGCTGACCCTTCACCAAGCCCCTTTTGATCCTGCTGTGTTTCTGGAGGTTTTGTCCGCATGTTAGGTATGACCGCTTCTTCTTGGTCATCCTTGCATTTGTTCATATTAGTTTCTTTTAAGTTATCAAAGTTTGGCATTAGGTTCCTATTCCCGGATCGGGTTCTATAACCGTTGTTACCCATTTTTGATATTAGTTTTTCCTCTCTTTCTAGCTTGGCAAATTGTTTTAGAATTTTTTTGCCTTGTTTCCATTCCTTCCTATAATCCTTTGGGTTCCATTTGAAGTTTCTCTCGATTTTTTCGGAGTTCTTTGATTTTTTTTTTTTATATATGTTACATATAGTTCTATGTCCCCAGTGCCACAAGGTGGAGAGGTAGTATTGTAATGTCACCTGTGTCATAGGTGGAGTGTCAGCATGAATTGCGGTGCTCTCACGCGTTTTATGACTTGGTGACTACTTATGTACTTCCTTAGAACTATCGGCCCAGACAGTGTTTCTGTCTGTACTGTGTCAGCTTCCCGTAGACTGTGTCATCCTTCATGACACGGTGACAGCTTCCTGGTTGACTGCGTCATCGGTCTCTCACTGACACACCTCTGTATAGCCGGTGCCTGGCTTAAGATTTCCTGACTTAGGGGTCTAGTCAGGTTACAGACGTCGCCTCTCCCACCGCTGGTGGTTCTTTGGGCGTCCGCCCTGTCCTTGTAACGCTATTTCTTGTCTCCGTGTATAGATTGGCGCGTCTGTCTCCGCTGCATACATCTCTGTCCACTCTTCGAAGTGCTTTCTAGCTGATACGCAGCAAAGTTTATAAAGGCGGCTTGGAAGAGCAGACTATTGCTAGGGCGAAAAAAGGACCTCCAGCTCCAATTGTCGCCTCAAAGCTTCGTCTACTAGGTATCTTAGCAGCTGACATGAAGGAGCAGGGATGAGAGGGAGGAGATGGAGGATTCTGAGAGGAGGGAGGAAGTGGGTGGGGCTCGGCTGATGTCGGATGTTGTCACTGATGTCTCTGCCACGGAGGAAAAGCTGATTGAGTGTACGTCGATTGAGATATTCCAGTGGGCGTTGCAGCCGGTGAGCCATGATCAAAAGGATGAGCTTAAGGTCGCATTTGAGAAGGGTGATAGGACGGTAACCTACGAGGGAGTCTTGGGGCTGACCAGTCTTGAGGAGAAGGCAGATGGTTCCCTGGAGAAGGGGTGCTAGGGGGGCCGTGTTAACTTGATCCTGGAAGGCAGAGTTTTTTTTTTTTTACAAAGGGGGGAACGAGGAAAAGGCGCAACTTATAAAACCTAGCCCTTTGTGACCAAGGAGAAAAGACCAAAGAAAAAAGACAGAGCGGCTAAGGGACATCTAGGGACGGACACCACCTCGGCGACGTAAGGGACAAAGGAGGACAGGAAACAGAAGACAAACAAACAGAGAGGCAAGGAAGAAGCCAAAACACAGGAAGCCCAAGAAGAAGGGGCTAGGACTACTAAGAAAAAAGACCTATGAAGGGGGGGGGGCCAAAACATTGCAACCTCTAACAGTTCACCGGATCAGAAAGACTGAAAGAGGAAATTGCAAACTAAGGAGGACTAAAAGGAAAACTATGCGAGAAACTAAGAGAAAAAAAGGGGGGGAGAGGGGGGGGAGGGGGGGGGGGGGGGGGGGGACTAAGGAGGCAACTGAGGGGAAACTAAGGAGGCAACTAAGGGTGGAAACTGAACTAGGGGAAGCAAACTAAGGGAAGAAACTGCAAAAACAAGCCAAAAGCAGGGAGGCAACCAGAAAAGAAGAAAGACAACTGGAAGCAAGCGAAACCCTAAAAAAGACTGGTTCTGGGCATGTACACAAGGAATGAAGACAGAGACAGTATCAAGATCTAGATCTTGATCTGGATCCTTAGCGCAGATCTGGACCTTTGATCTTGGTCCAGATCTAGCCCCAGATCTGGAACGTTGTCGTGTGCTGTGTCCAAATCTGGAACCTGATCCTGATCTGGGGCAGGGTCCTTGATCTTGGGCTTGGGCTGGAAATATAGGTCAGGGGCAAAGATCGGGGCTAGAGCTGGGGCTTGGGTCCTGGACCTAGGTCAGGGTCTAGATCAGGGTCTAGAGCTCGGGAATGGGCTGGGTCTGGGGCAGGGTCTAGAGCAAGGTCTAGATCCGGGTAATGGGCTGGATCTGGGTCAGGGTCTAGATCAGGGTCTAAAACTAGGGCTTGGGCTGGGTCTGGGATTGGGTCTGGGATTGTAGGGAGCGCTGGGGCCATTGGGATTGTCATTTCCATGGTGCGGGTATCAGGCTCCTGGTCACCGGGAGTGACCCCAATCATGATCCTCTGATGTGATCAGGCCATCGCCATTGACGCCTTCTGCAAGGGCTGCATAACTAGGGGGAAGGGGACGAGGGAGGGATGTGAGCAGAAGATCTTGGTTAGCCTGATTGGTGAGCGGGTTTGGACGGTACAGTCCAAAGGAGGAATCAGAACTATAAAAGTCCCGAGAATACGCCAGCCCAATGTTGACTCCTATCATTGAAGAGAGGTCAGCCACAGAAAGGGAAAGATGCTGGGGTGGCCCTGGAGGCTGGATAAGCTTGATGTGGACTGGGGATGCGGGGACCAGCATCCCCCAGGGCCTTGGCTATGTTGAGGCGTGCCAGGAAAGAAATTGCATCGGGGGAGAAATGCACCTGTGAGAATTCCTGCCGGGCGTGGTCCTCTGCTAAGCGGGCGGCACGCTGGCATCGGGGGAGAAATGCACCTGTGAGAATTCCTGCCGGGCGTGGTCCTCTGCTAAGCGGGCGGCACGCTGGCGGGCACGGCGATGCATCATGTAAATGGCCCAACTGCTGGTGCGAATAAATTCCTTCATGTTGTCCCATTTTGTGACGATGTCTAAGTCGGGTGAGAGGTTTAGGAGGAGGGATTGCGAAGCGATGATATTATTGAGCTCGTTGTCACCCCTATTCCAGTCTGATCTTTTTTGGCTTCCCGAACTTAAGCGCAGCTTCTTGAGCTTCGCAGCCACCTTCGATTCGTTGCGGGGCGTGCGGCATGCACCTGGGCGACTTTTCAATCCTCTGGCCAACCTCAACTCTGACAGCATTTTTCTTCCTCTTCCCTCTATACGTTTCGGTGTAATTGTGCTCGTCTTGAAGCGCTCAAGGAGACGCATCTGCTTATACCTTTTCTTTTGATCGAGGCTCGCTTTTTTCGAAACCGCTAGGTCAACACCTTTTCCTCAGCTTTTTAGCCTCTGGCCATCTTTCAGCACCTTTCAAGCACCTCCAACTTTCTCCATTGCCGATTTTTTTTCAGCTTCCGCATCTTTCGCGCAGCTTCTTGAGCTTCGCAACCACCATCAATTCGTTGCGGGACGTGCGGCATGCACCTGGGAGACTTCACACTCCTCTGGCTGACCACAACTTCGAACAGCCTTTTTTCTCACCCTTCTCTCAATACGTTACTTGTGTTCTCTTGTGCTCGCCTTGAAGCTCTCAAGGAGACACATCTACCTTCACCTTTCCTTTTGGTCGAGGCTCGTTTTTGTGCAAAAACGCCAGGTCAACACCTTTCCCTCAGCTTTTTGCCCACTGGCCTTCATTCAGCACCTTTCAGCTCCTATCCCTCTGCCCTCTCTTCTCGCTTCACCCTGCCCAGCAGCTCATTGTGCAAATTGCCCTTCTTGGTACTCTCTGCTTCTTCCACCAGCCCTGCAAATAGCAGCAGTGTCTCAGCCAGCCTGGTCTGACACACGAGTTTCCCCACCCACTTTCAGCCCTTCCTTCTTTGCATGGGAGTCAATCCTACACCTTGTATACTTCTTCCAGCCCCTTTCAGCTATCATGGCCTCTTCTGTTCCTTCTCTCTGACAGACCCATGCAGCTTCCCCCCATGGCTCAGGCACAATGCTAAGAAAGATCCCATTGGACCACTGATGTGCGAGACATCTCCCAGACTCTACAGCAAGCCCAATGGATGACCAGCTCCCAAGTCGTCGCACATCCTTCCAATGCCCGCACACCTTCTTACTGGAAGTAGGTAAAAGCATCAGATTGGAGCCCCAAGAGCTGCCAGCTTTTTCTCCACCTTTCTCCTTCCAGTACTTCAACCCCTTCTCCATAGTATGCCGCCAATGGGGCGATGCGGGTCCATGCAAAAGCTTATTGGTTTCATCCGTCCTTGCTCCCACTGGCCGATATTACGCTGACCTATCTCCAGGCCGGCTCTCTCATTCTGGCAACTTTCACTGTGGAGTGGGGACAGCGACAGATACTCAATCCCCCTACCTCTCTGTTCTCCTCCCTCTCCTCTCTTCACACACCGCCTTAAATTCCTTCAACGTACCCTCCACAGCTGATGTGCACGCATTGCCCTTCCTGAGGCCATCCTTTCAGCGGCCGGCTACAAGACATCAAATTCCTGTCCACCTTACAACTCCCCCCTTGCTCGCGTCCCGGGGATGCGTCATTATCCTCTGCTAACAGTCTCTCGGCGTGAACCGCCAAACGCCCCGTCTTCCATAGTGGATATCATCTCTGACCTCTCCCAGAAGACCCCTTCCTCCACTGCCTGCCACCATTTTCTCCCCTCTCCTATCCTCCCCTCGTAGACCCCCTTCAGCACCTTCTTGGATCAAGAATCCTCTTCTTTCTCCCTCCCCTTTCCATTCTGCTCGTTCCCACCTCTCCACCACATCCCCCTCTCACGCTCTTTCCAAGGCCCTTCTGCTTCTAGCGCTCCCTTATCGTCTCGCCTCCTCCGTCTTTACCTCCTCCCTGGCCCACACCCCCCTTCCCTTCCCCTTCTTCCAACATGGAACCCATCAAGCCCCGACCTATGGTACCCCTCCTCATTCTCGCTGGTTAGTGTTTGGGAGACCCACCTCCTGGTGGTGAAAGTCCAAACACACCTTGGCGACTGAAGGGAACAAAGGAGCAGCGAACAGAAGACAAACAAACCAGAATATTGTTATGTGCAAGGAAGAAGCCCAAAACAAGAAGCCCAAGAGAAAGGAGCTAGGAACGCACTAAGAAAAAAAGATCTGTTCTATGAAGGGGGTGGCAAAAAATTGCAATCTCTAACAGCACCGGATCAGAAGACTGAAAGAGGAGATGCAAAACTTAAGGGGACGAAAAAGGAAAACTATGCGAAAACTAAGAAAAAGAAAGGGGGGGAAGGGTGGGGAGGGGGGGGGGGAACTAAGGAATCCTAGAAGACGAAAGCTTTAAGGCCGACAATTGGAGCTGGAGGCCCTTTTTTTTTTGCACGTTTTTTTAGTGTTTTTTTGGCCTTAGACAGGTGTTGTGCTGCTGAGACTATTTCCCCTCTTTCTTTGAAATTCTCAGTCAGCCAGGTCTCCCTTTTGAAGTCTGCATTGGTCAGCATCTCTTGTTCCTCCTAAATTAGAGACTTGCCCGATCCTTGAGTGTGACATTGGTTGGAAAACTATAGCGATACACGTTTTTGTCCTTAGCCTTTTTGCTGCCCTAGAAGGCTGGATATGTAGTTTTGCGGGGTGGATCTGCTGCTCCTGCCCTGAAGACTTGTTTTTTGTTTGCCCGTTTTTTCCCCGGACCTGGGTTATTAGTAGCATGCCCGCTTGGTCTTCTTTCCCTTTACAGACTTTGCTGGTCTTGCAATTAGAGAAAAAGTTGGCATGCTACTTGACAGCTGAACTGGCACGCCGGTATGCGATGGAGTGATGCCCTGATGCGCTGGAGCTGTTATAGAAGTGATGCCTGTAAACCGGTTGTATCTGCGTCTGCAGGTTTCAGGAGGATACTTTAGGACTACAAATAGTTTTTGTTACCCTTGTTAACTGCTACCTTTGGAAAAACCGTAGAAAACCCCAATGCGCGTTCTTGGTTTGTCCTTTTGCAGAGAGCTTGCCTGATTTGGCATCGGCGACCTAGTGGCATTACTGACGCTGCTGAGTAGACTGCGCTGGAATGCTAATGGAGTGATGCCCTGATTGCCTGGCTACGGTTTATTTGCTTTTAAGTGTCCTGCTGCTCTAGTGCACCTTTAAGGTTTCCTTGCTGGTCAGTGGATCTTGTGGGGGGTTTAAAACCTTTCAACCGTCCATGAACGTTTTTCAAGGAGTTTTTGATTTGCCTCTTTAGAGTTCTTTTTTTTAAGTTACCTTGTTTAGTGGTAAGCTTGGCCCTGTCCTGTTTTTTTTGTTGCAATGCCCACGCTCTGGTCCGAGTCCCTTTGCAAAGCTTGTGATCTGCGATGTGACCTATTGCGACATGTTACTCTAGGCTGCTGAAGTCTGTGCTGGTTTGCTAAAGGAGTGATGCCCTGATGCACTGTCCGTTACAAGGAAAGTGAATGCCCTTTATTTTTTTTTTTTTTTTTTCAAGAAAGGGGGAACGCAGGAAAAGGCGCAACTGATAAACTAGCCCTTTGTGACCAATTTGGATACAGAAAAGAACCAAAGAAAAAGACAAGAACGGCAAGGACAGCTTAAGGGACGGACAAACACCCCTGGGCGACGTAAGGGACAAAGGAGGACAGGAACAGATAGACAAACAAACCAGAGAGGCAAGGAAGAAGCCAAAACAGGAGCCCAAGAGAAGGGCTAGACTACTAAGAAAAAAGACTTATGAAGGGGGGGGCCATAAGCATTTGCAAAAACCTTTCTAACCAGTCACCGGATCGAGAAGAACCGAAAGAGGAGTATGGCAAACTAAGAAGGGGAAGGAGAAGAAGGAAAACGTTATGCGAAACTTGAGAAACCTAGGAGAAAAAGGGGAGGAGAGGGCGCGGCCGTGGGATGGGCACTTGGGTCGCGGGGGGGGGGGCGGGGGGGGGGGGGGGGGGGACTAAGGAGGGACTGCACTGAGGGGGAAACTAAGGATCACTGGGTGGAAACGTGAACTAGGGGAGAGCGACTAAAGGGAGAAACTGGCAGGAAAAACAATGCGGCTGTAAGGAGCTGTCAGGGGTAGTGTCAACCAGGAAGGAAAGAGGAAGAGAGACAACTGGAGAGCAAGGAGCGAGGAGGACCCGGCTAAAAGACTGGGGTCTGGGGCATTGGGGTACACAGTAAGTGAAAGACAGGAGACATGTATCCT